>VXBI01005799.1:1285814-1315787 GCA_013397375.1 Toxostoma redivivum | reverse complement strand
CCCGCCCCTCAGGCGGATGGCGGCGGGTTTCCGTGCTGGGCTGGGGTGGTTCCGTGCTGGGCTGGGGTGGTTCCGTGTGTCTCCGCATGCGGTACCGAGGGCAAGGACGCCAGCCCACGCAGCGCTGGTTCTTCAGTCCCTTCCGTGCTGTCCATCCGTCGGCCCGCTGACCCCGCCTGGAGTTGCTGCAGTTCACCTCACAAAGCCGGAGGGTCCCCGGCAGCTGCAGGCACCCCGTCTCCATTCCCACACCAGGGCCCGCTGACCTGCTGCTCTTAGCACAGAATCACGGAGTATGCGGAGCTGGAAGGGATCCGTTAGGAACATCGAGTCCAGCTCCTGTCCCTGCACAGGACATCCCAAAGAGTCCCACCCTGTGCCTGAGAGCACTGTACAAACACTTCTTGAACTCTGTCAGGCTTGGTGCTGTGACCATTGCTCTGGGGAGCCAGTTCAACCCCCAGGTCCCTTGGCACAGCACTGCTCTCCAGCCTCTCATTGCCCAGTCTGTCCAAAAATCCAGGGTTGCCCCATTCCAGGTGCAGAATCTGGCTCTTCGCTTGTTAAACTTTCTACAACTGATGGTTGCCCATCTCTCTAGTTTGCTGAGGTCTCTCTGCAGGGCTTCTCTGCCCTCAAGGGAGTTGACAACTTCTCCCAATTTACTGTCACCAGCAAACTTAGCATTCCTAGCCCCACTAGTGATGGTACACCAGCATGATGTCACCCCATTCCCTACAATCCTTTGTGCCCGACCCGTAAGCCAGTTGCTCACCCGTGGCATAACACGGTTATCTAGCTTTGTGCTGGACATTTTGTCCAGAAGAATGCTGTGACAGGCTGTATCAAAAGCTTTGCTGAAGTCCAAAAAGCTTAAGTCTACTGGTTTTCCTAGATCAGCTAGGTGGGTTGCCCTGTTGTGGAAGGAAATCATGTTGGACAAGCAGGATTTCCCCTTCATGTTGCTGAAGGATTTAATTCACAAAACACACAGAATCACACTCTTGGACCACAGTGTGGCAGGAAGGGTGAAGGAAGCCCCAAGCAGAGGGTGCAATTTTGGAGCTCTTACCCAGGGGATGTAAGGATGGTGCTTTATCATCACCATGTCTCAGTCTACTGCAGGGTCCTTCCTCTCCACTACAGCTTGACAATATGTAGGCATCACCTTAAAGGAAAGGCAGAGTGTTTCTAGGTCTTCCTGACAGCTGTCTTGGGAGCACAAGAGGTATCTCCATCCTACTGGAGGTGACCTAGACAGTTAGGGCTCTGTGAGGAGAGACTGATGGAATGAGGCTTCTTCAGCCTAGAGAAGAAACAGCTTCAGGGGGACCCAGCAGCAGCCACCAGCACTTACAGCAGTGCTACCATGAAAATAGGCTCTTCACAGTGCTCCACAAGGAGGACAAAAGACAATGGGCATGACTGAAAACATGACATAAGACATACAGAGAAATTTGCTCCCTGTGAGGGCAGCCAAGCAGTGCAGCAGATTGTCCCTGCAGTCTCCAATCTTGGGGGCATTTAAAGACCAACCCACTAAAGCCCCAAGCAGCCTGACCTGACCTCAGAGCTGCCCCTGCTGTATGCACCACCTCCAGTGGTCCCTTCCCACCTGAAGGTCTCAGTAAGTCTATGCTGAGTCAGCCACATGCTGCCAGGCAGTGCTGCTGAAGGCAGGGACACATCCCACCAGGAAAACAGGACAGCTACAACTTAACAAAACAAAATCATTAGATATGTCTGCAGAAACAGAGTCTAGAAATCTTTGAACTAGAATAATGAGGTTGGTATTTGACCTAATTGACATGAGAACTTATTAATCTTGAGAACTTTGGGGAGAATTTGATTTTTACAAAAAGCTTGAGCAGAACAGAAAAGCTTGTATCATAGGTGGCTAATTTCACTAAACAATTCTGATCTCAACCCTCTGAAAAGGAAAGAGTAAATACTGAGCACAGTAGGAACCCCTATGCAAAGAACCTGTTTTGTTTCAGTAATTGTGAGTCCCTGAAGAGACTAATTCATAATCAGCTCATACATAGTGTTGCAGTTATCAAAGGTGATGTGCTTAAGCTATGAACATTACTAGTCAGAAAGGAGATGAGGCTGTGAGGCTGAAGCTGAAGTAGGCATGCCTTTTACTGGAAGATAATAAGAGTTCAGGGAATACAATAGAAAGCAAGGAAAAGGGCATGCTGTGANCACCCTGTGCCTGAGAGCACTGTACAAACACTTCTTGAACTCTGTCAGGCTTGGTGCTGTGACCATTGCTCTGGGGAGCCAGTTCAACCCCCAGGTCCCTTGGCACAGCGCTGCTCTCCAGCCTCTCATTGCCCAGTCTGTCCAAAAATCCAGGGTTGCCCCATTCCAGGTGCAGAATCTGGCTCTTCGCTTGTTAAACTTTCTACAACTGATGGTTGCCCATCTCTCTAGTTTGCTGAGGTCTCTCTGCAGGGCTTCTCTGCCCTCAAGGGAGTTGACAACTTCTCCCAATTTACTGTCACCAGCAAACTTAGCATTCCTAGCCCCACTAGTGATGGTACACCAGCATGATGTCACCCCATTCCCTACAATCCTTTGTGCCCGACCCGTAAGCCAGTTGCTCACCCGTGGCATAACACGGTTATCTAGCTTTGTGCTGGACATTTTGTCCAGAAGAATGCTGTGACAGGCTGTATCAAAAGCTTTGCTGAAGTCCAAAAAGCTTAAGTCTACTGGTTTTCCTAGATCAGCTAGGTGGGTTGCCCTGTTGTGGAAGGAAATCATGTTGGACAAGCAGGATTTCCCCTTCATGTTGCTGAAGGATTTAATTCACAAAACACACAGAATCACACTCTTGGACCACAGTGTGGCAGGAAGGGTGAAGGAAGCCCCAAGCAGAGGGTGCAATTTTGGAGCTCTTACCCAGGGGATGTAAGGATGGTGCTTTATCATCACCATGTCTCAGTCTACTGCAGGGTCCTTCCTCTCCACTACAGCTTGACAATATGTAGGCATCACCTTAAAGGAAAGGCAGAGTGTTTCTAGGTCTTCCTGACAGCTGTCTTGGGAGCACAAGAGGTATCTCCATCCTACTGGAGGTGACCTAGACAGTTAGGGCTCTGTGAGGAGAGACTGATGGAATGAGGCTTCTTCAGCCTAGAGAAGAAACAGCTTCAGGGGGACCCAGCAGCAGCCACCAGCACTTACAGCAGTGCTACCATGAAAATAGGCTCTTCACAGTGCTCCACAAGGAGGACAAAAGACAATGGGCATGACTGAAAACATGACATAAGACATACAGAGAAATTTGCTCCCTGTGAGGGCAGCCAAGCAGTGCAGCAGATTGTCCCTGCAGTCTCCAATCTTGGGGGCATTTAAAGACCAACCCACTAAAGCCCCAAGCAGCCTGACCTGACCTCAGAGCTGCCCCTGCTGTATGCACCACCTCCAGTGGTCCCTTCCCACCTGAAGGTCTCAGTAAGTCTATGCTGAGTCAGCCACATGCTGCCAGGCAGTGCTGCTGAAGGCAGGGACACATCCCACCAGGAAAACAGGACAGCTACAACTTAACAAAACAAAATCATTAGATATGTCTGCAGAAACAGAGTCTAGAAATCTTTGAACTAGAATAATGAGGTTGGTATTTGACCTAATTGACATGAGAACTTATTAATCTTGAGAACTTTGGGGAGAATTTGATTTTTACAAAAAGCTTGAGCAGAACAGAAAAGCTTGTATCATAGGTGGCTAATTTCACTAAACAATTCTGATCTCAACCCTCTGAAAAGGAAAGAGTAAATACTGAGCACAGTAGGAACCCCTATGCAAAGAACCTGTTTTGTTTCAGTAATTGTGAGTCCCTGAAGAGACTAATTCATAATCAGCTCATACATAGTGTTGCAGTTATCAAAGGTGATGTGCTTAAGCTATGAACATTACTAGTCAGAAAGGAGATGAGGCTGTGAGGCTGAAGCTGAAGTAGGCATGCCTTTTACTGGAAGATAATAAGAGTTCAGGGAATACAATAGAAAGCAAGGAAAAGGGCATGCTGTGACTCACACACACAAAGTGCAGACCAACAGGACCTTTAAACACTGTAGTGTGGTGAGCACTCATTGGGATATGAGGCAGCAGCATTCAGACTAAATGCACACCTTTTGGCCAAAATCAGACAATAAAAATGCTGAAGTTCTCCAAATATAAGAAATCCCCCTCCAGGTGCAAAGTGCCCAGCTCTGTGCACAAGTTCTTCTCCTGTCTTTATCTGCATGAACAGATACTCTCGTTTCAGGGGGTCCATGCCTTGCTCTATGATTACAATGCTGCCTTTCTGCCCTGATCATTCCACATACAGCCTTGCTCATTTCATTCCCTACCCTCCACTGCATACAAGGGTGACAGTGGTGAGAGCTTCTGTGCTTGTCTCTCCATGGCACCCTGCTTCCTCCCACATTAATGAATATATTTTTGCAGCAGTGATGGCACTAGGCATGTTATCCTGTCTGCAGCAGGAGGACTAACAGGCTTGGGCTGAAGCTATTAAAGTGTCTGGCAAATATCAAGTGCCGGATTGTTGTCAAGAGTTCCTAGCATTACACAGCGTCTCACATGCACAAAGTGTAATTTGCATTAACTTCAAATGCAGCTCTAAGAACAGCAGAGCAACCCTAAATGAAAGTAATGGCAAACACGCTGTTTTAGCATTTCATGCTGGATATTAAGAAAAGAGGGAAAGTTTAACATCAAACTAGGAAAAGTGCACCCACCCGTTTCCCAAAGCCGGGCTACTGCAGGAGAGCTCAGCCATCTGCTGAGCTATTTCCCAGTGCCCCTTGCAGAGTGGAAAACAAGTGGCCACCAGCTGCCAAGAGTTTGGTTTAGCCATTGTGCCCACCTTGGAAGCAACCCCTAGCAAATTCTTAGTAGGCTGCAGTGGTTAGGGGTTTCATCATTTTAGACTTGGCAGGCTGCAGAGGCGCCTCTAGGCTGTCTAAACAGGCAAGCAGATGTGTTGGGGCTCACAGTGTGTCTTCACATCATTAGGCATTGTTCAAGCTTCTTCCAGCCACTAGGACTGGTTGCAGCTGCTAGGACTGGTTGCCTCTTTTATTTTCATCTAAGCAGGGGCTTGTTCTCCTCAAACATTAACTCCACATCCAACAGTCTACTGGTATTATTGTTTATACAATCCCTTGCCTTGCCTATTATTTAACGACAACCTCTGGGAGATAAAAAACACCCTAAATCTCCCTGCACTACTCTGTCTTTGGTAAGGATCCTTTGGCAACAAGCTCATAATGAAAGAGAGCAGCAAAACACACAGAATAATGTGGTGAGATTTGACATGCAATTTTTGTTCCCTTACTTCCTTTGTATTTTGGTCTGGAAGAGCATTTTCTTTAAACATAATTTCATAAGATTTCTAAATAAAACAACAAAAAGTATTACAGTGAATCCCAGCTGTGCTCCTAAGGTTACAGAATTAATACAGGGGCTGATAGCACCAAGACATTGTCACCCATGGGAAGGAAATGATTGGGCAAGGTGTGACTGTTTTCCAAAGGGCTGTTGGAGCTGCTTGCTCAAAGCAACTAGAGGATTCAGACATTTGGTATCTCTGAGGTTTTGGAAGGTTTTTGCTGGTTTTAAATCAACAGAACAACAAAAAAATATCCATCATTATCTACCTTCCTGCCCCTTCCTTATAGTTACCCCCTCTTTACTCTTCTGATTCTTTTCCCTCCCTTCAGCACTGAGCCTGGCCAGCCCTCTCCCAGGCTCCCACTGTGCCAGGCTCAGTTGCCCATTTTTCCAGAGCTCAGGTCCTGCCACCTCATAGCAAATGGCTTTTGGCATCTCTAAGTAGGACATTGCTACAAAAACCTGAGTTACTCTTGAGATTCTTCTTTCCTTGAGGGTTTGTCCCCAATGAAAAGTGCCTCCATCTTGTTATATCCCAGTCATATTCCTGCCTGTGACAAAACATCTAAACTGTGTATTGGAAACACAGAGAAGCATTCACATTAAGTAATAGAGTAAATGGTGAGAGAAGTTTTCATTGCAAAGCAGAGTTTGAACTTTTAGTCCATACATTCTCACAGCTGATTAGTGGAGAAAGTCTTGTGTAACACATGAGGTTTTCCTGGTGTGCGCATTTCTTACTGTCCTCTTCCATAACATTTGAAATTGCCTGCCATGACTGAGATTGTAGAAGTTTATAATACTTCCCAGCCTTTGGAATACAGACATTACCTAGAAGCTATTCTGTTTTCTAAATCAAATTCCATCCTAATCTAATGGCTAAAGAGGCTCTGCATCTGCCAGATGAACTCCACAAACCACAGCATGTTGTCAGTAATGACATTTGAGGTACATTCTATTCTCCTGTTTAGTCTGGGAAGCTTGTAGTACTCTTTTCACAAGACTTTAGGCTAGATGGAAGTAAAATAAGAAATGAAGTAGATGGAAGCATAGCAACTCTGGTAGAGACTTCTCTCTCCATTACAGAGAAAGGATGTGTCTTTTTGTCTTCACAGTGTCACTTTACTAAGTTCACTGATGGTTTTATGCATCTGATTTACAGCAAATTGTATCATGTATAGACTTCAGAGAGAGGTGAAGCAAAAGCCAGTGGGGTAGCATGGGCACCCAAAATTCAAGTAACAACTAGTTTGGATCCAGTTTTCTCATCTGCCAAATAATTAGTGGCTGGCTCCACATAGTGGTTTCTCATGTAATTTCTCTGAGTAGGGGTTTGATATTTGGTATTTTCTCTCTCAAAATAACACTGCATTAGTTTTCCAGTGATGTGCCATTTGCAAGCCTGAACAGTCTTTCAGCCCTTGCCTTTGCAAGCCTCTGGACAGTAGTACAGTGAGAGCTGGCTGGAGTCCTTCAGGTCACTGCCAGTCCCACTTGTGGCTGGAGAGATTAGGGATTAGAAAGGTGGTTGTGTTACTGTGCTCATCACTGAGTTTAATATCAGGTGTCTGCAAAGACATTGGGTAGCTCATCAGTGAGTGAGTTTGCCCTCTATTACCTTAAGGGTCCCCTGAGACTTCCTATTTAAAAAAATAGCAGAGAGATAAATGTGTGGAAATATTATACCAATCCAAGTGAGTATCTGGCACTTAGGAAATAACCATGCACATCCCACAGCCTTGGCTTAGAGCTCATGTGGCAGACAAGCTTTTGACACAGGGTTATGGAAAAGTACTTGACAGTCAGAACTCTTACTTCATTTCCCTCTCTGGGGCCTTCTTCCTGGTAGGAAAAATCAAACGAAAGTTTTACAACTTCCTTTCTACTGCAGCTGCCTTATTTTCCTCAACTCTCAGCTGTTTAGCAGTGACTGGAGACACATAAATTTATCCTTCATGCTCCTTCAGTCCCACAACCATGACTGAGGATCTTGAGAGAGAGAGAGAGAGAATGAGAGAGAACACACCTTCTGTTGGGATGGAGCCACTGACCTGCATTTCTAGGGTGGTACAATGCCAAAGCTACTGCTGTGAAACATCTTTCTACCTGCCCCTAATTCAACTAATCATGAGCCGTTTTCAAAGCAGAGGGCTAAAAGAAGACAAATAAGACATATGCCCAATTTTGTTCCCAGCTTCCAGCTTTGTGGATGACCCTTTTTCTGCACAGCACCTGCCTGTTGCTCAGCCAAAGCCTGAGTTGCTCACAGGGCTGCAGCACAGCTCCATGTACAGTGTGCTGGAGTTTAATCCCAACACTTCAGGGAAGAATCCCTGAAGAATTTAGAAGAATCTCCTGGTAAAGGAAAAAGACCAAAGAGACTCTCGGACCTTGCAGTTTGTTTGTTTCTACAACACCCTTGCCAATATTTATTTGCCCATCTGAAAGTGAAGATTAGTTTTCAGCACTGACTGAGGGCTTTTAAAGCTAAAAGTCTGCTAGATCTGTCTGCTAGAAGGATCTCATTTCAGAAGCTGTGATAAAGGAGAAGTTTTCCTGTAAAACCTTCGTTAGCATGTGTGTGCTGCACAGAGCTGTGATTTTTTTATCACCTCATTCCTCTATGATCCCCCTGTGCTACTCAGAGGTTTTGATTTCAATTGTGTAAGCATCTTTGTCAGCCTGAGAGAAAGCCAAGCTGATCCACACAAATAAAGCTGGACTTACATACTGTAAAAAGCGTGACTAAGCTTAAATTAGAAACTTTGACACTTGTTAACAAGACGAGTTCCTGTCTGCTTGCAGTTTTGCAATCTGGTCTCTCTGAGGGATGTGCAGAGTTAATTGTAGCTTTCCATTAAAACATGATTCTGTAACTGGTACCAATTATAATTTTGGAAACCATTTGTGCTTCTGGGACCAGCCAATGAGAATGACTGATGCTCCTTTGAAGGTGCCAGCACATATGACTGGCTTACAGCACCAACAAACTCTCTCCTTGCACTGAATGTCCTGCTGTTTCTGGGAAGATATGTCACAATGCAGAACCATGAGGCTATAGGTGCAGGGCGTTTTCTCATCCTTGGCCTGTCACTGCATGGACCAGTTGTAAAAATAAACAAGGCAATGCACAGGTGTTTGAGAGGGCAGTGGAGGAAAAGAGAGAGAGAAATAAGATTCCTCATTCCTAGGGATGTATGTGTAATGTGTAAAGGCAAACTCAGTGAAGATCTGATGGGGGTACAATATCTTGTCTGACTGGATTGTGTTAACATCTTCACCAAACAGTGCCTGCCCTGTGGAGACTCAGCTGACAAGTTTGCAGTGGCATAGCAAGACTGTGGTGTGGAAACAATGGCTGTGCATGTGCATGGCCATGGAGTAGGGCTCAGGCTCTGGGATGTAAAGAATCACATCTGTCAACAGGTACTGCAGCAGAGAACAGAATGGCAGCCTGATGTCTCACAGGATGAATTACTGACATAGTTAATGTCTACATGTGTACAAGCATCTGGATGCTACTCTTTTAAGCTCTTATCTCTACCACAGAGATTTTTAATAATCTGTCTCAGCTGAGAAGCAGATGGGGATGCTTAGTGGTTGCATCTTCTATTGATGTAAGTAATATGCCATAAGTGTATGCATGAAACATCCCAAACATCTATTCCTACAGAAAATCAAATTTTCATATCCCTATCCTTTTAAGGACAGCTAATGATAGATAAAAGTTGCATACTCAGTTGTGCTACTACTTAAGTTTCACAGCATCCAACTGTGCAGTCTTAAGCTATTTATCTCTACATATTTTCCTCCCTTTTCATTGATCTTCAAAAGGACCACTCTTTATAGAAGGTAGTCTGGCTTGCTAATAAAAGAAAAAGAAGGGCAAGGTTCAGTATAGTGCAAAACTCACTCTTAATCACACCCTTTCAATTCCCTGATGTACAGGCTATTCAGACCTCAACAGAAAGAAAATAATTTATTCCAGATATTTGTAGAGTCATGGCTAGCATTTAAAATGGTGCTGTAAGAAGGAACTAAGCACCTGTAAGTTTCCTTCTAATCTTTGATCTACAAATCCATGTTAAAATGGACAAGAAAGTCTGATGTATACACAGGCACTGCCATATGGGGATTCCAGTTGCAGCTGTGAATCCTCACAGTGCTTGGCTGCAGCTGCGTTCACAGAGCCCATGTAAAAAGCTAGATTTGTTTGTTTCAGCCACCAGCACATCAGCCATGTAGAATTGTCACAGCTTAAACTCTCTATGCTGCTGTTGAAAACATGCCTCAACAACACACAATTTATTTGGCCTCATACAGAAGTGGGAGCTGCCTTTGCCCTCCCACTTTGAAGTAGCCAAGGTCTTTGAGATAACTCCTTCACACCAATCTGTCTCAGGTAGAATTTTCTCTGCCAGTTTTTTCCTTCAATATTCCCGCCTTGTTTTGACATTGTCAGGGCTGTCCTGACCCTGTGCAAACCCACAGTTGATGTTAGGTCGGCTCTGCCCTGCAACAGCAGAAAATTAAAGCCACTGCTGTGAAGCAGCTGTGCACACTACCTGCTGAGAGCACTCGCTCCTTTGTTCCTAATAGTGATGCTTCCAGATGCTGCTGCCAACATAGCAGTACATGTTTTATATGTACATGTCTGATGCTGACAGAAGGGCTGCATTCTGAGCAGTTTGCACAGAGAGGCATGCAAAGAAAAGGAATTAAAATAAGCCCTCTGCTTAGAGTCTTGTTAGCTAGGATATCCACACATCCACCTGCATAGAGACAGTGCTCAAAATAACTCAAAATTTGGGTTAACTCTCAATTAAAAATGTAGATGGCAAATCCTTTCTTCCTCTGAAATGCCAGGTTGGTGGTATCACTGGACCTGAGGGCAGACAAAATGCTCCTTTGATGCAGGATGTATTCTAGGCTGTGTGACAGACCCCCTAGAGAGCCAGCTACAAGGCATTTCAGGCAATGCTTTCCATAACATTTTGCCCTGATTCAGGTCTACTTAACTGCCATTGATGTCTGCTTGTGCAGTAGTAAATCACTTCTAGTATTTCTGTTAAGCCTGAGCTTAACCCTCCTGCAAGCCTGAACAAAGTCTTGAGCTTGACATGCTTCCCACTGACTGGAAAACGCTTATATTCTCTCTCTGCATACCTCACATGTGCTGTAGGTGCGAAGATGTGGGATCCTATTAAAATACCTAGTTTGAAGATAATATCTGTAAAGCATTGAGATCCTCAGCAATATAATTTGAAGTATTTCTAGGATATTAGAAGCTCACAGCTGCTTTTTCTGCAGACCTACCAAAAGAGCACAGAAAGATGGCATAGGCAGATGCCCATTGAGAGAGATCCAAACCTCTGCTGAGCTTTCACGTGCTGCCAGTTTTACCTTGGTCTGCCATGAGTTGCCTGCTACCATGAGCTCACTCAAATGCTGCTTTAACACCCTCCCATTCCAAAAGCTTAGGGTCAGCCTTAGTAATTCTGCTGGGCCAGTGCTTCAGGGAAAGCAGGCAGTATAACTCATCAAATAAACTGAGTCATTCTCCATGTTTATCCTAAAAGGATTATGACCAATAGTAATTACTTGTAACAAACAGGCACCCATCTTTTCCAGAAGGTTGACTTCCATTGCTCAGGGGTGAGGTAATCTGCACAGGTTTATATCAAGCTCCTTACTTATGCCCAGCTCAGTTTTAAGATGGATCTCTTTCCTCCAAAAAGCTCATAAAATGCCTAGCTCTTGTCTTTATTTCTGAAGTTCCAGTGTTAGATGGCTACAGATTAGATTAGACTGGTTAGATTAGCCAGATGCATGGCTACAGGAAAAGGCTATTTAATGTATAAAATGCAAGGCAACAGGCTTGATAACCCCTGGAGCAGGGAAAGGGCTCTGTTGGCATGGAAGGGGATGGAGGTAAGAGTTCTGTTAGAAAGACTGCACAAATATGGGAGATTGCAAACCTCCTGACCATGCAGGAGGGGTAAGTCTGTGCACACCCTAACAGCCAGCTTGCTCTGGCCGTCCTTTCTTCCAAGCATGCTGTGATACAGATGGATGCACTGTCTTGGGCAGAATCTTCTGCTAACATAAACAAGGAAGGCTGGTGTCACTTCTGGAGCTCTTGATCTCCTTATTAGGGTGCAGAAAGGCAGCAGCTACCACACATGCACATGCTCACTGCCAGTGTCCCACAGGGTGGAGGCTGGAGCAGGATCCTGGGTTTGCCTTTGCATTCCCACATGGCATTCCAGCTGGTTTCCTGTTAGGGAAAGGCAGGAATGAAAAGTAATCAGGGCTGGCTACAGGCACAGAGAGGCTGTAGAGGTACAGCACAGATGTTCTGGAGGCAGTAACTAAGGGCTGCAGATCTGCATGCCCAAGGCCCTTATTAAATTATACTAGGACCTACATCTCCTTCAGTAATCAAGGCTCTGCTGGTAGTTTTAATAACAAGCTCTCTTTATCATAGGTTAGTAACTAAGCTGTATGCTCTCAGTCCATGGCAGCAATCTTGGAGCATTTTGTTTTTAAAGCATGTGCTATTTCTGTGGGGTTTGTTTTTGAAGAACAAAGATTGCAAACAGTAGAAGACACAATTAAAAAAGATGTACTTAGAGGGTCACTAGGCTCATAAAATGAAATTCTGACCTGCTTTTTTTCAATATTTTTTCACCAACCTGTTACTGTGCATTTCAGTGTTATTACCTGCTTCCCTAATATCACAATGGTGCAACAGTAAAGTCAGGCTGTGAAAAAAAAACCAGCTAGTGGATAAGCTGTCACACGTTGCCATTCCTGTTAAGTCCGGTTTTGAAAAGTGTCTGCATATTTGTGAGGCAGACAGACTTTTCAAACACCAAATTAAGGTGATCCACCTTGCCCCCTAACCTCCCTCTTGTTTCCTGGCTGCTTTGTCCTTCACTCACACAAGCCCTGACAGGCAGAGCACATGCAAGTTGTTGTGACCACGTCATCAACCTGTTTTCCTGAAGTCTTTTGGGGTCACTGCTTTTCCATCCTGGGAGATTAGGCGCGGAAAGCAACACAAGGCATTTCTGCAGCCACACATACACACACACAAGTGTACTTCTCTGCTGGAAGGATCAGGACTAAAGTATTTAAGGGCTCAACCTAATAAGCTTTGGAGATTCCCTAAGTTGCATGTGTGTCTGGAGGGTGCTTATTTTTCAACTCCTAGGAAGTGCCATAGCAGTTACAAGGGAAGGGTTTTATTCAAATTAGTGGTTTTGGTTTGTGCTAAATCTCAGTGATTTGCTTAAAATATTTAATAGGAATAAAATGACGTAAATGTTTTGAAATTGGAATCAGTAAAAGCAGTAGCATCTAATTAGTTCCTGTCACCAGAGGGCATTGGAGGACAAGCTGATTTTTAGCAAGCACGAGCCCTGTCCCTTCAGTTAAACCAGTAAATATTAATGATGCCAGTGGACCTGAGACCTCCCTCTTGATGGCACAAAAGGAACAGCTCTGGCAGAAGCACATGGGGAGTGGGGCTCTGGATTGGTCCCATGCAGAGCTGCAGGCTGAGGAGCATCTCCTCACTTTTCCCCCTGCAGCTATGCATCCATCTGAGGACAAGCTTGAGCACAAATCAGGAACAGTGACTAAATGGTGCTTCAGAGATGGCCATGCAGCAATGCCCGCACTTGGCAATCAGCCTTTTGGGCCCCAAGTGGGTTGTTCTGAAAACAGTGTGCAAGAGGCAAACAAAGTGTCTGGTGACCTTCTTCATGGAAACAAGGAGCTGGGGAGCAGATTTGAACCATCATTCCATGGCCCCCCAGCCCAGTCCAGCAGTCTTGTAACACACCTGCAGCACACAAGGAGCCCATGAGGCTCTCCCAGGCTCCAGCAGGTTCCTTCTAGCTCCTTGTCTGATTCATTCAATTCATTTCTATGTTAAATATAGGCTCGGAGGTTTACAGCAGGAGAGGATTTGCTTAGACTGCCTCACTTGACTCAAGAGTAGTTCTTCAGATTAGCAAGGAAATAAAATGAGCCTGGAAAGAGCAACGGGAAGTACTTACTTAGGCGCCAAAAAGGATATTTCAGTTAGCAGAAAGATATACCCTCCATTAGCATCAAACAACGAGCCTGTCTGCACCTTATAAACACTTGTAAATGGGAGGAAGCAGGCCAAGTATCCCTGGTCTCTTATCACTGTATGATAATGATGCTAATTTATAAACTACAGCTGTGGCAAATTTATGCCCCATGTCAGATCCCTGAGGGTATGAGATCGTTGGTTTCAATTAGAGAGTGGATGCTGCTGTGTAGCAATCAAAGGCCTTTCAGCCAAAGGCAGGGCTTCTTTTCAAGCAGGGTCAGCTCAACACCCTAATAATAATAATATTCCAGGTTGTATCAGGTGATGGTTTAATTTGGATTATAGTTGACTATCTTGTTTTTCCTTTAGACATGGATTTTTTTTAATTCCAATTTTTGCTTCACTTCATTCTTGCAATGTGCAGCCTCAGGCAAGGGAAAGAGGGAAAGCAATAGGGTGTATTAATTTATTTGCTGTCTTAAATTCAGTGCCTTGCCAACTGTACAAAATACAATAATCAATGTATGGATTTTTCCAGTACATCACGTATTCAGCAGCATGTCTGCAGTCCAAAAATGCTAACTTGTTCATTTCTCTTTAAAAGGCAGGTGGCTTCAAAAAAATGAGTACTGAAGATTGTTACATTGACATTGTTTTGGATCATGGGAAGGAAAAGGAACTGCATTAAACCTTTACAGAGAATACTTACTTGCTTCCAAGTTGTCCATGAAGTTTAAAAGAAAGTGGATCTGACATGAATTCACAACTTGTGTTGATACCATGACATGCCTCAAACCAAAATTTATCCCATTCTCTTTTCTATGCAATTTCCTTATTCAAAGTTTATAATCTAGAAAGACACAATTTTCCATAAATACTACATCCTTGATATTTTTATATAATCAACAGGATAAAGTGAAAAATACAAAAAGCATAGATTCAACAAAGAAATATGTTTGAATACCTGTTTTTTTAGCACTGATGTTAATACTTTCACTAGTGTACTTTTAGCAGCAAAACTATTTCAAGAAAGGCCAATTTAAAATTTATTTTTAAACTAAATTTTTCTGTTTTAAACCCAATTAAAATATTTTTATCCATGCAGAATTAATGGTTTAATTTCAAAATAGACAAATATTTGCATATTAACCTGTTTTGCCCATCAAAGAATTGGGCCCTCTCTGTTCTTCTTCAGGGAAATGTGGGATTTAAAGTGAAAGGTAGAATCTGAGTCAAAATCTTCAAATAATGCTAAGCTAGCTGTCCTGGTTTTAAAGGAGTAGGCATCTGCCAAGGAAGGCGGGAACCTTCCTGTACTGGAAAAGATGGAAAAGATGATCCCCTCTCTCCAAATTATTATAACCTTGAAATTACAGGGCTTTCAGGCAAAGATGTGGGGGAATGAATAACAGTTCTTTACTAGAATATACACACACACATGTATGTATTTATATGCACACATGTATATATAAATATATACACACACATTTTTTATATATAAATATATATATATGTGTGTGTGTGTGTTTATATATGTATATATATAAAGACAGACAGACAATAACAACAGCAACACCAAAAAGCTCCCAGAAACCCAGTAGCATCCTTTTCCCTTCCCCTTTGGTGTAGCAGGGAGTGCTGTTGGCTTCTGGCCGGGCAGAGGGGCTGCAGGGACTCCCTGCAACTCCAGGGGATGCTCCAAGGTGAGCCCTGAGCCTCCCCAGGGGTTTGTGGTGGGAAGAGGGAGAAGCTGGAGGTGCAGGGAGTTGTGTTCAGCTTCCCTGTGCTCTCACGTGTCTGGTGTGGTACCCTGGAGTTTGCCACCCTGGTGAGATTCCAGTCCATCAGCAGCTGGGAGATGCTCTCTCCAGAAAAGGGGAGGTAGAGGAGGTGGAGTCCAGTCTTTTCCCTTGGAAACACCCACACAGATGGTGGGGATCTGGTGGGAGTCTCAGCCCACCATTCACTGTAAGCAGTGGCCTCACCAATACGCAGCCAGGGGAAACTTGACAGCGGCACCAAACCCCTGGGCAGGAGAAATCCAGCCCCAAACAGCACAAGAATCACCTCTCCAAGCCAGGCAAAGACTGGACCTCCTCCAGCTAAGAAACTGCCAAAACCACCCTGCTTCCCCCGCCCCCCTCCCCCAGGACAAGTCCAAGGGTATGCCAAGGTATCCTCCTATAATCGACATCCATTTGCCGTTTCCATGACAACAAATGGGAAGAAAAATTCCTTGAAGAAACCTAACCGCCAACACTAGCAAATGCCAAAAAAATATTAAATTTTAATTAAGAAGTAACATCACAATAATGACCATAAGAAATTAAAAATGGACACGTTTTCAAAATTATCTAAAATGCTTTTGTTTCCTTTTGAACATTCCTAAATCATGAATAATGCTGAAACTGTACATCTTGAAGTACATTCTGATATTCTCTGCCCATGGTCACACTGTGCTTATTTCAGGTTATGAGTGTTTTATGCTTATTCAATCATGCCCATGGATTGTAATGCACCCATAGCTCTAACCCGGGCAACTAAGCACATGTTGATGCACTTGAAAGTTAAGATAGTTAATAGGAAATGCTGCTTCCCTACCTGCATCTCCAGATTTTGTCAGGTAGGCATTCCTCCACCAATTTATTTATTTATTGCTCTATTTATTTTCTCCAGTCATTTTTCTTTTAGATTACCCGTGCAGGGCTTCCTAAAGGAACAGTACCCATCAGAGAAAATCGACCAAAAGGTGAGCCTTGGTCCTTCTCTAGGGAAACAATGGGTTACAAATCTCTATGGGGTCTGTCACATATTTTAGGAGCAGCAAGTAAATTTGCCATTGACAGACTTTCAATTCTTTCTTGCTTAGTCCTTTCTGTAACACACATCGACAAATAAAGTGTTGTCATGTCTGAATTAATTCCAAAAAGCCATTTCAAAAAGGCTATCCTTAATAAAGCTGGTTGTGGGAAGACTAGATTTTAAAATGGATTCAGTATCCCCACCTAACTGCTTTTAGGCTGAGATTTGCAGTTGTCTATACTCAGCATGGACACAAGTGGGTGGGTGCAGGCAGTATGCCACAGGGCTGTGGTCAGAAACCATCTCTGCATCCAATTCCAGCTGTTCATAAATACACAAACAATAACTAAATATACTGTCTAGGTAGTATAGTGCCCAACTGACTCTGTGTGACAGTCACCTGCTGAAAAAAAACACAAATCCCGCTTGCCAGCCAGGCATCCTGAGCTCCTAAAGCAGTAATTCTGTAGAATAAAGGAGAGGCTTCTCCAAGAAGGAAATCCCAAGAGTTCCCGCAGCAGAAGGCACACACCAGTAGTTCTGGCAAACCCCAGCAGAGGGCAATGGCAGATGTACATCTGAGTCTGGCACTGCAAAGCACCCCTACAATAGAAAACTTAAATTTTCCCTTACCTACCAATGTTGTCACAAGCTCGGGTATCACTTGGCACTAACAAATGGAATAAATCTTACCTAGAGCTGAATCAAGTAGAAGATCTGGCAGCATGTAATTAGCCAGCAGCATGCAAGAAGCTCTCCAGATGTGTCCTGAGTGACTACAGTTTGTTAAGTAAAGAAAGGCTCAGCAGAATTTTCAATGCAAGATCCGAAAGCACTGGTCTTTCAGATCAGAAATGTGGTCTGGCTTTCTTGCTGTGCTTTTTTGGAGAAAACAGGTAAGTGAGGCTGTGTGTCTTCTTTGGAGCATCCACAAATGCAAACCAGGAAGACTAAGCTGGAAGTGGTCAGTGTGGAGGAGGAAATGGCAAACAGGAAAAACCCTGGCTGCTTTATCTCTGTTCATGGGAGCGTTTTTGTTTTGAAATCTCAGTGTTAGACCTAAGGTCTTCCTGAAGGTGACAGAAAGTGATTCAGAGCAGGCTTTTTTAGGCACACGTGCACCTAAGCACAAGAATCACAATTTGAGGCAGTTAAGCCAGACTCTTACACTGGATTTTTTCACTTCTGCATATATAACTTTGTATGTCTCAATTTGAGGCTGAAAAATAGAAGCACTCAGAACCAGGAACCACTTTTAAAAAACCACCAATAATATTGTATGTCACCTACACTGAAATGAAGTGACCATCCATTAATTATGCAGGCATACTACAAAAGCATAAAACAATATCTGCTTTGACCGAGGAAGGAAGTGAAGAAATGTTTACAAATCCTTTCATGACAATAACCATAAATAACAGGCAAACAGCGACAGGAGCAACTGCTTCAGTAATATTGCTGTCATTTGTTGTGCCTGCATCAGCAGGGAAAATCGCTGGTGGAGGAGAGAGAAAAAGGTTGCCAAGCAACACGAGACCCTGTCCAGGGCACCCCTCCCCTGCTCAGGAGCAGACAAAGCTTCCCAGTACAACTGTTCTGGAAGCTGAGCTGGCATTCATCAGGGAAAAGCGGACACGTTGTGGGGTGAGGGAGCAGGAAAGGGGAAGAGGGCAGAACTTCCAGCTGGCAAGTGAAGAAATGGCCATTGTGCCAAGGGGGAGTGAAGAAGAGAGTCGAGAATAGACAGGATAGACTGAAGCCAATCCAGGATGGAGTGGTCAACCTGGGAATGTGGCAGCTTCAATAGTGCTTGGATCAAACCCTGCTGCAGCATGGAAGGGCTGAATGTGAGTGGGGTTTTCCTGGCTGGAGAGAGAGAGATAGAGGGTGGCAGAAGGACTCTGCAGAGGTTTTTTCCTTTTTAAAACATGTCCGTGTAAATATGGCACTCACAACATCAGCTACTTGGGTTGTTTTTCTCAAGGGAGCTGACATCTAGGCCCTGCATGCTCTGCAACCTGCCTGATGGGAGGAGGCTGCGCTTTGGAATTCAAAGCTGAAGGGCAGCAGCCAGATACCTGGTCTCTACCATTAACCTCCTCTGTCAGCACAGCCAAATCACACCAGACTTTGAAATGAATCTCAGGGAATCAGGCAACACACCTGATAGAGATCAGGGAGCAGCTGAATATGTAACTGCAGCAGGCACTTGAAAACATGTCAGTTTTTCACTTGTGACAATGACTGGAGCTGCCAAATTCCCCCCTATTGGTAGCTGGGGTTAAGCAAGCATCACTCTGACAACAAAGCCCAGCATTTACCAATAGTGTCTCGAAAAGTTGAAGATGCAAGCCATAAATCATGGCACACAGATGTCTCTATCAGAAGGCACGCTCAGGAGTGGACCAGTCTGCAGGGCCTGGCTCACCAGATTCCTGAGCAAATGGTGAGATCTGCCTCAGTGCCTAAAGGCATCAGGTAAGGCTGAACACAGGCATGTGCTTCCTAAGCACATCTGATTTCCACAAGGATGAAATTAAACTTTTGTTTGGATGAGAAGCCTACCTTGAGCAGAAGCAGTTCACCAATTAAAATAACTGGTTGTCCAAGATTAGGAAGGCTAAAACCAGTAAGTATTATGTTATCACCAATCTACTACACGTTGTGAAGGGAGACAAGAGATGTACAGCCAACACAGTCTTCAAATCTCCTGCTGAATCTTCATTAATCCCCGGCATTTCAGATATCAGAGCAGTTACTTGGCCTGGGGATCTGCTTCCACTTGGTCAATACCAGCAGGGGAATCCTTAAACCTCCTTTTGATCCAGACATAAGCCATGCAGGACACACAACTGGCAGCCCAGCATTTGTTTCTCCCAAGACTCTGCTGCAAATAGGAGACACTGCATGCAGAGCCAGTGGGACTGTGTGAGGCAGGAAATATTCCTACATCCGGCAGCACCGCTGCTTCCCCGCTGCCATCACTTATTGATGAGCTGTTTCTCATTGCTGAAATGCTGCCAGCTTGTGTTGTACAGGCAAGGTGATCGTGCTGGTCCTCAGCAGCATTAGCCTGAGAGGTGTGGAGCATAAGCCAAGGCAATCAGCATGGGTGGGGAGTCTGGGAGAGTGGCTTCTAATCTTCAGGCATCATCACAGGCATTGACTAAAGGGACATGCCTTTGCCTCACTCTCTCTTCAGACATGTGACTATCACATACTCTCTCCAGGTTCGTAGGTTTGGCAGCACACATTAAATTCCTCACAAGGAAAGTCAAAGGAAGGAACAGCTTTGTTTACTGCATTTCCTCCTCCTCTGCTGCTAAACAGGAGAGGCAGAGTTTGCAGAATTCACTTCTTGTGTTAGGCTGTACCTCTTTGCAGGTTTACTACTTGTTCCAGAAACGTTCAAGTTAGGAGAAGGTCTGAGGCATGGGAGATAAGGAATATTCAACCTCTACCCAGTTTGTGGCCCCATGTGTTCCCTGATCACCAGATACATACAGTGCAGGTGTTCTTGTATGTGCACCGTTTTCCTGAAGGATTTCTCCCAAGCCATTGCACTTTTGAGTTCCTCAGAGCTAAGAACAGGTGGAGATTTTTTAAAAGAAATAACCTTTTCTTCTAGCAGAATAGCACTGTTTTAACAAAAGACAACCCCACATTGTAATTACATAAGGTACTTCTTATAATAACCTAAACTCTTTTTGCTGCTACTTTAAAAGCCTGTTGTGATTACAATGGAATATCATGCAGCATTGCCACATACACATCTGTAAAAATACATTATTCTCTATTACAGTCCAGAATTGCATCCCAGATATGTTCTTGCAATGACCAAAGTAAAAAAAAAAATAAAATTATCCCCAAAGGCCATAAGGAAATCCAAGAGGCTTGTGGGCCTTGTGGGAATTTATGTGCTTGAAGTACATCAATCTTTTGTACACCCAGATGAGAACATCATGAACCAATTCTTTCCTGACTTATATCCAATACTGATGGAGGTGACACAAGGCTGCAGAAGGTGCAGTTCAGGGAAGAATCCAAACCTCTGTCTAGCACTCTATTGAATCCTTCTGAATCTGCTCTGCTGCTGCCACGATGCATGAGCTCACCCCCAGAGGATGGGGGTGGCAAATGGGGATCAGCTGTGGTAACACTGCCACAAAGCAGGGACTCTGCACAGCCAGACCTTACACTGAACTGGGTAAAATGGACTATTTGTCCTTCCTCTGAAACCCCACACAAAGCACATATGGAAAGACACCAGACATGGGTTACTACTGGTATTTAGGAGGCAGAAATAGGGAACAATTGAAGGAATAAGCATATTTTCTTCCTTGTTCACTTGTCTCATAGTTCTGATAAATTTAAAGCCTGAGTATGATCTGGTGCCATACAGGCCCATGTTCTTTGTAATATATTGTTGAAAAGCAAAGTAAATTAATAAACTGCAGAGCCCACTATTGTTCCTGCTGTAGCTAAACTGATTTTGGTACACGAGCCAGCCTCATACATTGTAATAGCATTGATTTACCCTGTAAACATTGCCAGGGAAATATATGAGAGTTCAGGTATGCCTTCCCTTCCACCCAGAGGAGCCTCTCTGCTCTTCAGAGCCTGTCTCCTAGGAGGTCTTCAAGAATAAAAGGTGCTGTACTGCCACTTGTGACTGATCTCCAAGAAGTTGCACCCCAGCACAGGCTGAGCATTGCCCTTTGCAAAACTCTTTTCAGCTCTTCCAGAGTCAAAAACTGAGCAGGTCTGGCAGTGTAATTCCATTAAAAGTGCTTATTTGATCAGTCTGGTTTCATGCTTAAAATGCTTTTGGTCTCACTACCCCAACCATCTGCTCTCTCATGACAGCAGTTCTGGTCAACAGCAGTTTCTCCTGAGAGAGGAGCTTATGTCTGATAAGACACCACCAGCATCTCAGAATTATATGACATTTCACTGCTCAGAACCTCTGTTCCTGCCTCCTTTTACATCATTCTTTGCTGATTTTGCATGTCCATCACCATTTTTGAAAATTCGCATCTTCTGAATAAAGTCAGAAAAAAAAATACAATTTTAATGTCATCTGGCCTTAAAATGTTTAGCCCTTGTGGTTTTAACTTTTCAAATGACCTGTCAAAGCTTTCCTTCACATTTATCTATCAGCAAGATGAAAATACTTTAAACATTTCTGTGCCAGCTCCTAAAAACCACAGGGACTGTGTGGTCAGAAAGTCAACCCATACTACACTAAGAACTGCAATTAAAGGGCTTAAATCAATAATTAAAGAGTTACAAAGCACAGACATCAAACTACTGTTATTACAGTATATCTACACTTCCAATCTTTAGAACAATATTAACACCCAAGAAAGTAAAATTTGGCAAGGTAAAATAACCTCTTTAAAGTGTTTTTTATGTTAGCCCTTAAAATTAGCAAGTTTTATAAAGGGCAATGAAATATCTCACTTTAACATCAGCTGTAGGAAGTCAAAATAAACATCATTCTGGTTTTATTCCAGTAGTCTTATGGGATTGTAAAGGTTAATGACATTAAGCTTTCTGTTAGTGATGAAAAGATGTCCCTTGAGAGAATCTTTCCCAGTTTTAAGATTAGGCATAAGCTATGGGAAGTATATTCCAGGCAGTGTGATGAGGGGAGGCATTCCTTCCTGTCTTTGCCAGTTGTTTTGCCCTTTGAACCAGCCTGCACAGCTCCTTTCTGCAGGCTGGCTGCTCCTACCTGTTGTGCCACCCATCAGAGCCCACCTCAATCACGTTCAGCAAAACCTGAAAATCAAAAGTAGGGACAGCACAAAGCTCTGCTCCTCCCTGGCTGTCCCACACCAGCTGCTCCCCAGGGGCACTGCTGGTGATGGACACAGATCCTTTACAAAAACAGAACAAAAAGGCTTTGCTCCCAAAGAGGCTGCAACTGGAATCGAAAGATAAAGGAACAGCTGAATCCACAGAGGCAATAAAGGCTGGTTTTGTTCTTTCTGCGCTTTCAAACAGGCAAGAAGTAGGCAGGGCTGAACTTTTCCAGGAACAAAACCTGGCTGTAATTTTGCACTCTTGTTTCAGAAAGCTGGTGTGTTTTATTTCCGGGGCAAGGCTTTGTTGCAATGCTGAAAAGCACTGTAAGTCTCCCACCTGTTGTTTCACCTTATTGCTCACTGAAACGCTCTCTCCCATCCTGTTGGCATACAGAAACTGCTGGGAACATGGCTGGGGATTTAATTTTGCTCCTGACTAGCAGCTGTCTCTCTTCCTTCTGCCTTCCAGCAATGTAAGAAAGAGCTGTGGGCTGCATGGCTGCGGTTTGGGGAGGTTTCTGCTGTGAGTTCTGAAGTATGGGAGTTATTTTATGATAAATTGGTTGCTCTGCAACTTTAATTTCTGAGAAGTCCTACAATTTTCCTCACCAGAGCATTGTTTACTCTTTCTCTCTCTCTGCAGTCTGAGAGGGAGTTGGCTCAGTGGACGGATTACTTTTCCCTGTAAAAGAAACTAATTTGTTTTCAATTCTCTTATGTTTGTTGACTTCTTGGAACCATACTATTATCAGTGCTTCTAACTAGCTGTAAAGTTACCCCAAAGCCATGATGTGTCTTGATTTGAATCTTATTTAAGCACCTACACAACTGAAAACATCAAAAATGAGAGTAAATCTGTGAAATCAAATACACCAGTACTGGATTGAAAGTGCTGTAAAAAAATGTTTCCAGTAACAAAGATATGTATTCAGTATCTGAAGCAAAACAAGAAAGCAAATCTTTACATCAGGCAACAAAATTATTAGATACTACAGCCTATGTTCTAATCATTACATTTCTTTAAGAGGTAAATGGTAAATTTTATGCCCTGCTGACACATCTCTGAGAATCAAGGGATAGGCTGCCCAGGTAAGCAGTGGGATCACCATCCCTGGAAGTGTTCAGAAGGCATGTGGATGTGGCTCTTGGGGACATGGCTTAGTGGTGACCATGGCAGTGCTGGGTTAAGGGCTGTACTCAAGGATCTTGGAAGTCTTTTCCTACTTTAATTATTCTATCCTATGATTAGAAGGGGGCAAGTAGTTTAGATTTTTGCAGTGCATCAATCTAAAACTGCAGTATAATTTTTAATGCTTGTCATTATTTTCTTTTAAATATGTTAATTCATATTATACCAGGGAACAAGACACATTTTGAAGGCATGTGTGCTATACTAGCATGAGATTTAGAGCAAGTTAAAAATAATTACTCTGCCTTTTTTCTGAATATGTACAGTACTGCCAACTTATCTAGCAATCCATTGATGTAGCTTGATTATTTGTTTATTTGTTCTCAGAGCCTCAGCTACTGAAACAACATCTGTACCCAGCAGAAAGAAAAAGTTTGAGAATGTGACCCTTCCAGTAAACAAACAAACATAAAAAACCAAAACAAAAAAAAGCACTGGAAATTTATATCCTGCTTTCCTGTCATCAGATCAGCTCGAAAATACCCTGTGATTTTAATGTTTCTATCTGGTGGCAATGCTTATCATCAGCTTCTGAGAAAGTTCAGCTTGCCTGCCTTGATTTTTAACCTAAAAGTGTGAAAAATTAAAAACAACCAACCAAAAACCCAGATATTATTCAGAAAACTATCTTGGAAACTCAAGGAGTTCTACAGATACTGACACTGTGAAGGGAGGTGAAAAATACCCATGTTCTTGCTTATAATGGATAACCTATATTAGTTAATCTTGGTTAAAATCCCAGCAAAGATGACATAACGTGGAGTTGCATTTACACTGGCAATCTGACATCAAGCCCAAAGAGAAACCTGTGCAAGAATCTGACCGGCTGACCTGATTTAAACCATCACAGCTTTCCAGCATGGGTAACCCAGCACAGAGCAGTTCATGGGAGTTCAGATGAATGTTGTGAAACCAGAACTGCAAGCACGTGTTATAACCAGGTCACCTCAAGGGAGCAGCCCAACCTGTGACCTTTTCTTGGGAACTAAATGCAACACAGAGCACTCAGTGCTCTGTTTGCTCTTCTGTTTATTTTTCTGAGCCTCCAGTCCTGACTTAGAAAGGTGCTAATGGGCAATAGCACCTCCCTGGAGCAGTGATGGAAGTCAGGCTTCACTTAGCAGCCATCAGAGGTACAAGATTGAGTGTCTCAGAACCAGGAGTTATTCAAAGAATCAGGTCAGTTGAAGATTAAGTTGTGCAAGAAATGCTCCAGGGTAGAAAGAAGGAACAGAAACAATGAAGGAATTGGTTTCCAGTCATGAATCTAGTTTTAAACAGTTGAGATTTGTTTGAAAGATTAATGTTTTATAGACTGATGGGAAAACAAGAGAATCCAATGAAAGAGCAGAATTAATTCCAGTCACTGATACAGGAAAGAGCAGGGACACAGGAGTCCCACTACTCATCTAATCTGAAGGATGTCTCTGAACTAGCCACTTTAAAATTAATTTTTGGTAACTCCAGGACCTAGGAAGACATTATTAAAAAGTAATTACTTTGGTTGAATTGATTGTTTTACAGGCTGTTAGGCCAGGCCATGCAAATTAATATGCACTATCATACATACATATCATACTGTGATACAGGTAGCAGCTTCTCTACAGGCTTTTAAAACATAAAATGTTTGAGAGTAATGTTCTTTGAAAGCCTCCTTTGTCCCATGTTTTCATAGTAAAGGTATTGGCTCAGTAACCATAAATGCTATCTGAAAATGAAAGAAAAAAAAAAAAGGCATTTACGAGACTGTTTTCCTAAAGGGCTTCAGTTTGTGATTAACTAATGACCCTGTGAAAAATTACTTCTATTTATTTCAAATAATCTCATCTGCTGTAACTGTAGTTGTAGTGGATAACAATGAGACATAACACGCATTAGACAACTTGATAGATAACATGATTCATTAGACACAGAAGTTTGCCTAATTCCTTAAAAAGGAATTCATTCAGAACCACTGAGAAAAGATACACAAATGATATATTGGTGGGGAAACTGATGTCCAGAAGTAAAGGTGTTATGATCCTTGCCATAAGAAAAATCTGTGATGTGCTGTCTGTGCCTTCATAAAGGCAGCTGGCCTCAGCAGAGTAATTCAAATTCCTCTGGCAGTCCCAGTAATGCTGACCCACAAAACTTGCATACCAACAAGTGTGGAGATAAGTGATTAACATCACATCAATGAACTGGAATTCCTGCCTGTCTCTGCTGCACAGGCACTTGATTGAGGATTATTTGTCCTATTTAATTCCATGTAGTTGGGATCCAGATCCTTGCTTAAGTTTAAATGCCAGGAAAATATTTTAAACAGCTTGTAGCAGAGGTTTCAAAAATGAGAAATTTTAAGAGTACCTAATGCTGGCTTGACTGTACTCCCAGTGGATATAACAGCATTAACTTTGGTGGCAACAAAACAAGGCCAAAGCTGACTCTCCTTGAAAATCCCACCCATAGTTCTTTTCCTTTCCAGACTAATGTTCTTTCAAATTTATTCTGCACAGAAAACTGTGTGGAGTTTTACCCAGTATAACTGACTGGCCTCTGGACTGCAGGATGTTTTTCCATTTAGGTAAATACTTTCTGATTTTATCTTGGACTGAAAAGCTTTACCTAACTTTTTTTAAATGTTGGTATTATCAGGAAGTAATTGACTGTAGACATCTTTTCTCCTTCTTTTAATTCTTCCTAGAAGAGTGCTCAGTGACACTGAAATCCCCATGGCATTTCACAGAGCCCCACCAGCTTTCCTTTCTCCCTGCAAACCGAGCTCTCCTAGAGCTAGAACTTGTGACAGCCTAACCTTTGCATTCTCTTTTATTAACCCTTTTCCAGCTAATGTTTTAGAAGCATGAGTCTGTGGGCTGGGGAAAGGATAACTAGCTCATATCCATCACTCCTCTCCCTCCTAAATAACTCCTCATTTTTCTCTGTGCTCCAAACCAGCAATTTTTTGTTTGGGACTCTCTTACAGTCCCATCTCCTCTGTAAATCCACTGTAAATCCAAAGAAGCACCACTTGAGTCAACAAATTGGATATGAAATAACACACATGCTCATAGACAGGCACTTGAATCAGGGAAGATCATGGTTGCTAGCCAGCAACACAGGTGCAGTCACATGTAAGAAATGAAAGATTATGATAACCTTCCCTTGAAGTAATGTTTCAGCTATGTCCCACAGGTATGTTTACAGGAGTTAATCCAGCTCACAGTGAAAGCTGTCCTCTGTAATACACACACAGAGTTTAAAACCACAAAATTAACAAGCACTGCTTAGTCCTGGATAGTACAGCTGACCTCCATACCCTGCTATCTATCAAGTGGAGGTGACTTTATACTCTTCCCTCAGGGAGGTCAGAAAGCTAACTTCAGTACAGCTCCCTTCCATGTCCTTGGATAAAAGCTGCTATATAAATGCAAAGCAGGTTATTAACAACATAAATAGGATTCTCTTCCCAAAACAAACACTCCCCCTTTGCACAAACTGCCATAATAATACAAAATGACAGAGCCGGGTCAAGCCACAGTGCTCCAACCCACTATGCTGTTTCTGGGATAATCACCAAACTGGGGGAATTAGGATTCCTGTCAGTTCCTGAGATGTCCTTTTGAAGGAAGGCTTTTGGATATTTTTGGGGATCTATCTGTAAACCCATAGGAAGAGCCTCCTGCAGTGACTGTGTAAGAATATGTGTATCTCTTTTGAATGATTCTTTCCCAAGATAACTTCCAAAGTTATGGGCAGCTGTAAAAATTCCCAAAGCAATATAACTAGGAAACATAACTAGAGTGGTTAACTGCCTGCAATCCTAATTTTTTTTAGTTTTCTGACTGCTTTCCCCACCATATTGATATTGTCCTTCTTAGAATTAACTTCCTTTCTGGGTATGTTGTACATGTTTGTCCGCTACTTCCATGTTATGTCCAAGGCTCTCCTGATCCAAGGCTCTCTTCCACCATCTATCATCAGTCATAAGAAGAAAATAGTGCAAAATACAATTGTCATAAAATTAAAAGACTTGCAATGTCTCCTAGAGGAAGATACAAAACAATCAGACTGTTTTGTAGTGAACAATCCTGCAGCAGCCGGAACACCATTCTACAGGGCTATTTCCATAGCTTGTGTACTGATGTTCCTTCAGATGTTTTGCCTGAACCCCAAAAAGATGATAAGCTACATGTGAATAAAACATCAGAGCTCTTTCCTAACAGCCCATTGCAATGTACAATGCATGTTCTTCCTGAGCTGTTTTCACTTGCTCCTTTCCCTACATTCCTGGAAAAGTTAGTAAGACAGAACGTCATGTCACATCTACATTTGCAATTAAATGTTCTCTTTCCCCATATAGTATTGCAACCCCACAAACAAATCACATAAAACTAAACCCATTAATTCACTAAGTAATTTAGTTGCAACTGGCACTGCAAGCATCAGCCCATCTCACTCATTGTCCTTCAGTTTTGCCAATGTTTCTCTACCTTCCTGCACTGCTCTTCATTTCCCCCAGCCATGCCTTCTGTTTTGTGCTAATGTAAAAACACTTCCATGCAATATGCTGCTGCAAAATCCCCATTTTCCAATTATATCCAATCCCATTGCTGTATAATCATATATGGAAACACTGCTTACTACAGGAAAATGTTTAAACCTTCACTTGGCCCTAAGTTTCTACAAAGGACTTTTGGGTTTTATATTTTGGAATATGCTTACAGTTCAACACATGCTCAAACATTCTTCTTGAAGAAGTGGGGCCCTCCTGTGGGCATATCCCAGACCTCACAGGAAGCCTCCTCAAGACAAACTGTGCCCAAAATATGACACTTGCAGTGGAGACCCAGCCCAGACAAAAAGAAGACACAGATGCTCTGCTCATGTTACAATTGGATGCACTGCATTGTCTCCCACCAAGGCACAGATGGCTGGAGTGTGAGAAAGACTAGATAAACATTCCCGGATTCCCAAAGAATGACCACAGCTCTGGGAATCATAAAGTCACAGTGAAAAGTAAACTGACTTTAAAAACAGTTTTCTGCCAGAAGAAGGGGAAAGTCATGGCTTACCACTGTGAGCTCAAAGTACACCAATGATCAATTTCAACTATGTAGAAGAACAGAGCCTGTTTTGGCAGCTCCTGATCATTCAAATTATTTAGGCAATGCTGAATATACTCACGAGAGATCCAGCAGGAAGAAACTTACCTTGCCATGCCTCTGAAGGCATGATTTGGCCAAAAATGCTGCACATTTATAGTGGCGTTCAGTCAAATCTATATAATGAACATGCTTATTGTCTCTCTGTACACTGAGGCTGATAACCAGACCACAAGATAATTGAGAGGTGGATCAGATTCATAATAACCTTTCTTATTAAAAAGGTGGACACATAGGGACACATGGCAGTGGGGCTGGAACAAGATAATCTTTAAGGTTCCTTCCAACTGAAGTCATCCTGTGATTTTATTAAGTTAGATAAAAAGACATAACCTAGTGCCTGCAGGTAGCAAGGGCTGAAATTACATTGAAAATCATAAGATGAAACAAGTACAAAGATGCAAGACCTGAGTCCAACCATGTTTGCTGAGGGGAAAAGGACAGATCATGATGGTGGAGCTGGAGCTGACACAGCTGCAGAAAGTGTGGCTCTCCATCACCTACCTTCAGGGACAAAGTACATCAGGGCCACATTTAACAACCACAGAAATCATCAAAAATTCTTCCGCTAATATTCCTTCCATGGGCTGAAATACGCAAAATCCACCTACCAACCTGCCAGTGATGCCTTCAGCCAGTCAGAGTGTTGGAGGTTAAGATTTTTTCTTTCTTTTTTGTAGTGCTTTGATTTGTTACTTCTCTTCCTCTTCCTATGTATGGACAGGCCATATATGTCCAACAGATCTGTGTGCATGCTCCTAAAGGCTTCTGACAACATAATTCTCACACTGTTGCAGCAGTAAGTGATAGGGAATTACTCTTTGTAATGTGTCTTTATCCTTCTAAAGTTTTCCCATTTTCTCTGACTTCTATGTTCAGGTATCCATTTCCCTTCTTCCCTCCCACCCCATCTCCATCTTGTCTCCTCCCCACTCCCTATTTTTGCTCCCAGCACAGAATAAACACAAAAGGTTGGATCTGGAACCTCAAACAGACCCAGTTAAGGACCAGCTTCCCTGTAGCACCTGCCTGAGCACAGGAAGCTTTGGTAGCCCACTTTGCTGGAGAAAGGGGCACCATGGCAGAAGGTGGAGGAGCATGTCCCATCCAGCAGCTCATCACAGGGATGCAGGGATTCGCTGGCTGCTGAACCTGCTGGAGCAAGAGGGGCATCCTGGGATGGGCCACACCTAGCCTGTTACTGCTGAGGTCTAACACCTGTAACCGCACCAGGTGCCTTGGTGCAGCCACACAGGAAATCCAGGGCTGGTTCAGACCTGCCTGCATGCAGCTCCCCTCCCCTCCATGGAAGATTGCTCGCTGAGGCGCAAGAGTGGGGCAAGACATGATCCATATACACCAGGTATATGACTCATTTAACCATCTTTTATTTGGGTTTCTTTNGATAGTAGACCCAGTGATATCTGTAGAATTGTAAAAACATATTTACAAATTACTTTTTTTAAACATTACATATACATCAGCACCATAGTAAGAAAGGAAAAAAAAAAAAAAAACCCCAACCAGCCAAAA
>VXBI01005799.1:1087329-1285703 GCA_013397375.1 Toxostoma redivivum | reverse complement strand
CACCAGGTGCCTTGGTGCAGCCACACAGGAAATCCAGGGCTGGTTCAGACCTGCCTGCATGCAGCTCCCCTCCCCTCCATGGAAGATTGCTCGCTGAGGCGCAAGAGTGGGGCAAGACATGATCCATATACACCAGGTATATGACTCATTTAACCATCTTTTATTTGGGTTTCTTTTTTTCTGTTTGTTTTTGTTTTGTTTTTCTTTAAAAGCAGTGTGTTAACATCAGGTATTTTTCTACGTTTTCAGACTCTGTACAGGTCTTAAAAGGAAATAAGCAATGCTTAATGTACAAAGTAAAACCAGAAAACTAGAAAAATCTGAATAAAATGGAGCAAGTTGCTGTCAGGGATACAGTACAAATTAGTAATTAGATGTCATCTGAAGTGCAATACCACTGCAGTAAGGATGNAAAAAAAAAAAAAAAGCCCCAATCAGCCCAAATCTAATAAAATCTATTCTCTAGTACTTGATCCCAGTATGGAGTATTTGGAGGAAGCTTTACAAAGACAACTTCACCACCATACATCATCAAGGCCTGTATCTCCCCCATGCACACTGGCTTGCATTGGCTGCTGTGTGGTGGATGTGTTTCCAAGTTCTCCTTCCCCACCTCTGTGTTGAGAGGTGAGCCCTGCTCGCTCCCACCCAGGGCATGGGTGCTGTGCTGTCCCCAGCACTGTCCCCTGCCCAGCAGGGTGGCTGTCTCCTCACCCTGTCACAGCTCTGTCACACAGGTGTGTACCCCATGCTCATGCTGACACACTCAGAGCCACAGCACCCTGGTCCCTTCAGGGTGCTGCTTCTCCCAGTGTTTGCCTATCCCTTCCATTCTGACCAAGAGATGCTGACCCACTGGATGTACCAAAAACTTTGGCTGGTGCTCCCTTTCATTGAATTAGGGCCCAACCTGGCTCCTACTGAAGCAGCAGGCATGTTAACCATGCTCATCACCCTCCACAGGAGCTGGAATTGGCCCTTGTGCTGCATTTTATAAAGGGGTCAGCTGAAAGAGATGTGATTAAAGCCATTTAAAAAGATGTAGCAGTCAGGGCAGGCTGGATTGATGGCTCACCTTGAGCATATTAAAAATGCAGCTTGTCCTGCTGCATTGCAGCATTTAGAACAGGTAATTCCCCCCACTAGGCAACCCCAGCAAGGGAAATTGCTCAAAAGGGAGCCTCAGTGGGGCACTGAGACGGTGCCAGACTCATTTGCTCTCCCTCTTTAATGTGATGCATGTCTCTGCTCCACAGGGAAAGGCAGGACGTGAAACTGCCAAGTGCCAAGGCCCTCAGCCTCCATGGAATTCAGGGGCCCAGCACTTGGCATTGCTGGGCCCAGGGAGAGCACCACAAAAGGAGATGATCAGGAGCTGGGGAATTGGGACTGGCACTGACACTGCTGCAGAGCACGACTCATGGCTCACAGGGGCCAGTGCTAGACCAGAGAGTGCTAAAGGTCTGGACTCTGGGTCATGTTAACATTTCTTATATGCACAACTGTATAACCTGATGAACAGCTCTCAGCTGAAAACACTAAAGAGGTAATAGGTTCCAGGAAACAGTCTCCAACTGCAGTTTGGGGACCCTGCTGTACACACTCAGAATGGCTGGTGACTTGAGTGTTGTGTGAGATCTATCACAGCTCCATCACAGGGCTGCTCAGCACTGGTCCAAACAGGGGAGATGGTGATACATCCCTATTATCTAAAACCGTATTTGGGCAGACCCCGTGTTTGTAATATCAATTATTTTATCCACTCATTAATGTTCTTTACAGTAGTCCTCCACTGACTCCTGTTCTTCTAATAATGCAGTGAATTTTATTCTAGCAAACCAGAGAGGTTAGACCAAACATCTCTTGAAAACTGAACATATCACATCGAGAGCCCAGACACCCGGGGGTAATACTACCTGCCAAACCTGCACTTTTCCAGAGGGGAGGAGAGAGTCTTTCTGTGTGCCAAACCCACACTGTATGTTTTCTCATGCCTGTTTTCTCCTCCCCTGCCTGGCCCTTGCCTGAAAAAAAAAGGGCAGCCAGCTCAGCTTGCTTTACACTGAAGGAACAGGAGGGGAAGGGAGTGAACTGAGAACATGCTGGGGAGGAAGGAGAGGGAGGGACCAGCTGAGGAGCTCTGCTGATGTCTCTTGGTACCTCTCAGCCCTTCAACACTCCAGGCAGCTGGGCCATGCCAAGTGCTCTGACTTGGGAAGCACTATTTCAAGTCCCAAGGGGACTAAGCAGTTCATTAAGTTTACCCACCACTAGGCTGTCTCCAGCAGCAGTCACATAATCAATCTGCACTCACAACACTGCCAAATTTATGTTCTTCTGCACTTGTAGTGGGGTTTATCACTCCATAGTGAAAATGGTGACCTCTCTGTGACTGCTTAGGTTTGTCATGTGAGTGTTGTGCATTCCCTCAGGACAGCCCAGAGGCAGCCCCATCAGCCTGGCCATGGCTCTCCCAGACGTGCTTGACCCCAGGGTTAAGCCCATTTCTGACCAGGGCCTGTGCAATCACCCTGGATATCTGTAGGCTTTGCTCCCAGCTCTTCCATCTGCTTCCCTGGAAGCTGCAATGTGCACAATCATATAAGGTGGGAGATGTTGGGACCACCCCTCACCACTGTGCAATGAAGCCTTGTTTTGAGTGGGGAGAGAAGGAATTTTCCCAGCCAGACACATCAGCTGGCTTTTCCAGTTTCCCCATTCTGCCTCACACACACACAGGGTGGGCGCTGCCACGCAACAAAGATTGCTTAGTGACAGTTTTGGGATGCTGATGTTTTCATCATCCCCTGAATCTTCTAAAGTTGGCTACAGATCAGCTCGGTTTGCACAATTAAAAACAAGAGAAAACAAAATTACCCCAAACCAACACAAACAAAAACCAACAATCCAGGGATGGGGAGAACATCCAACTCCCTCTTTGCTCGTTCAAACGTAACAAAACGTAACCAAAGCTCCAGACTATACAATCCCATTCACTGGGGGTTTCCAAACAACTCATCAAGTTCTTGAATCCACTCATCCCCTGGTCCGCTCTTAATAATGGAGTCCACAAGGTCTGTGCCTTCTGCTAAACTGGAGAATGACCCCCCTGCTCCTCCATTACTGTAGTTGTAAGACATGTCCTGAGTGGGATTCCTCTCATAGGCCTGACCTTGGCCGCTCTGAGCAAAGGTACCACCTGGCATTTGCTGCGTTGGGGGCTGGCTGAAGCCTGACATGACCGGGACCCCTTGGCTTATTGCTGGCATCACCATGGGCCTGGCCTGGCTGGCTGCCTGCTGCCCAGCTAGGGGCTGCAGCAGCTGTCTCCCCAGTGCTGGGTTCAGGGCTCTCACTGTCCCACTCGTGTCCACAACTGTCTGGTTGAGTCCCTGTGGGAAGTGCTGCTTGGACAGCCGTGGCTGCCCAGATGGCATCGTGTAAGTGGTGCCGTTGTTGAAGGGCCCCATTTCACCACTAGTCCTGCCAGGAATGCCTTGCAAGCCTCGCTGCTGCCAGCTTTGTGCTCCTTGAGGGACAGCCCCCATCAGGTTCTGAAGCCGTGGTGCTTGTGGCCTTGGCAAGACCTGGCCCACAGGTCCTTTCATCTGCTGCTGGTGCTGGGGAAGAGCAGAGTTTACCAGCATGTTCTGACCAAAATTGCCAACCATTCCCACCGCTTGTCCGGAGGCAGGCTGCCTTGTTCCCTGGCCCGCGTTGTGTGCCATGCTCATGCCACTTTGGTTTGGGTGCTGCAACATTTGGCTCATCCCTGTGCTCATGCTGTACATTCCTGGCTGGCTGGAAGACGCATTGCTGTAAGGAGTCATGCCCATATCTGACTGGCCCGCAGTGGTGGGCAGCGTGCTCGGAGGCTGGGAGGGACCCATGGCCATCATGCTCGCGTTCTGGGCCATCATTCGGGACGTCCTCATGCTCTGGAGAGCTACTTGGTTTCTCACAGCCACTATATCCTGGGGTGAACCTGCACCAAAAAGGGAGGGAGGTAAGAAAAAGCTCACAACCCTGTAAATCTTACTTAACACATTTTTGCATAAGACAGAATCTGAGGAGCATCCTCAGCAGCACTTTCTTCTTCAGCTACACCTAATTCAGCTTCTAGCAAGCAAATGGGAAAACTTCCACCAGTCTTCTTCATTAGCAGCAAAGCAGCTTACCACTTGAAGCTCTCCTTTAAATATCTCCATTGTCTTTCAAACGTAAGCCTTGAAAATGGAAATGTCAGTCTCAGAAGGCCAATCAATTTTTTTAATAGCTCAGGAGGCATAAATGAATGGATTTTCTATAGCATAGCTACTGATTAATTCTATGGAAAGAAGAAAAATTGGGTTTTTGTGGACATTGAAAGCAGGGAGAGAGTATTAGTGAATCAATACTATAAGCACATTTTACTTCACCTAAGGCCAGTGATGGGAAACCAGAAAATCCTAGCCTTGTTAAATTCCACACAGTGACAGATAACCATGCTTGTGTCTTACTTTCAGGGGTAGGGGGGAGCTATTGATTTCTAGGGGAGCCAATATGCTTCTATATTTACTATCTTTAAATAAAGACAATTACCTGGAGCTCAGATTATGCCACGGGTTCATTGTGGATTTTTCACTACCAAATACAACAGTCCGGTTTGAGTCACTAACTAAATAGTCAAATTCTTCAGATTTAAGTCACTGACTAAATACAACACTCGGCAGGTGAAGCTCAGAGTGTATGAGGCACACAGTTGCTCCAGGCTCAAATGTTATTAAATGCCAGGTATAAATATAAAATCATTGCTTAAGAGTACAGAACTGCACAACAGGATCTGAATGTTCTTAAATCAGCCTCTATTTGTTGTCCCTCAGTGGCAGACAACATCCCTGAACATCCATGGGGAGTGGAGAACACTGGTCCCTCTTGTTGATGTTGGCTTGGTTTCCATGAGAAATAGGTCTGGATAAAGGAAGCAACATTTCTATACATGTCATTCTATTACATAAAGCAGAGGATGGCTACAAGTCCATTTTTTTGCAGCACCATAAGCTTCTGGTGGGTGCTTTTAGCTCCAGCACACAGCTAAATGAAACATTTTGTAGCATGAAGTGAGACCATCTGGATCCCACTGGAACAGGCCACATGTAGTGGCAGCTTTTACTTTATTCATGCTATCAAACTGCTTTCTTAATGATTGGCACTGGGATTCCCTTGATTTTTCTTAACTTAGATCAGCTCCTTCCATGATTAGAAACAGTCTTTTTACCACAACTCCAGCAAGTGCTTAAGATACAGATAATGTTAAAATCTTATTGCATCTTTAGCTATTTTTTAATTGAAAATGGCAGTTGAAAAGCTCCAAAGAAGTCACTAACAGCAAGTGGTTCACATACTACTTTTATTAACTACTGTACTTGGCATAAGTGTCAGGAGATAAGACAAGGAGTAGTTAAAAGAGAGATACAACAGATTTCAAGGTTTTAGGCCACCTTCTGGTCTCATTTACACATAACCTACTGCACTGGATTACATTCATGTGACTAAAAAGGAAAAAATTATGAACTATTTAAATTAGTTCATTTATGAAAATGAATTCCTTGCTCTGTCAGATTAGCCTAAACTCTCTTCTCTGTTTCTTTTAAATAATGCATACAAAGGCAGTGTTTCAAAGAAGCATGAATGCAGAGAGATTGTATGTGTGCATCTCAGTAGATGGCTGTGCACACATACTTCTTGATTTTGCAAATGAATTATTGTAAAAGTAATTTCATACAGAATTTATGGTGCCAAAGATAAAAATGAGGAGGTGATTAGAAGAAGCCACCCTGATGTATACCAGTAGAAGATGTGGATGCCTTTTCATGTCCTGGGAACCTGCCAATGTGAAATGTCCAGAATTGCCTCCCTTGTTTTCTGTTGCATCTACATGATATTATCATGAATATACAGCTCAAGTGTGTCCTCATTTCATGTCTACATAGAAATCATGGTTAGTGAAGACATTCAGCCAATGCTTTACACCTAAAAAACTCAGAATTAACTTCTTTTCCTAAGTGCAAAATGAGTGCACTTACATTCTTCAGTTACCTGGAAGCACACCAAAATAATACTTAAGCTTCTTTTGAGATAATTTAAAAAATCTATATTTACATCTCAGATATTTCACTGTTTCCCATACCTGGCATTTATCAGTCCCTTCTCCAGATAAGCATGACCTCTCTGAAATTCTCTGCTCGCTCATTGAATCAGATAAAGTGGGGAATGACAAGATACAGTCAGAAATGCTAGCAGGAAAAAAAGCCTCATAAGAGTAGAGGCCAACAAGATAAATCCATGAATGAATCCATGACATCTGGATGTCAGAGGCAAAACAAATGTAACAAAAAAAAAAAAAAAAAAAAAAAAAAAAAAAAAAAAAAAAAAAAAAAAAGAAAAAAAAAAGAGGAAAAAAAAAGATAAAAAAAGAAAAAGCAAGCAGTTTTCACTGAATGGAGCAGAAAGGAAAATATAAACTTAACTGAATATGCATCCCCCTTTGGTAAAATATGTGGTGTGTGCAACAGCCTGTATTCCTCTTCTGGCACACTGCATAAACCCTAGTAGTCACAAACTGCACAAGCTTTCACACATTTGCTATCTTAAGGGCATTGACTGCAAAACAGGAAAAACAATTTGACTTTTACCTTGGAATTGATTGACCTGTTGCACTGGGTATGGGCTTCGCTGCTGATGCAGATGCTGCCGAGGCAAATGTGACTGCTGCTGCATCTGCTGAAAATGAAGGAGGAAAGAAAGCAGAAGAGATGATTAATTAATCAATAGGCTGGTGGCAAAGCTGCAGAACTTGCCGTGGTTCTTATCTGGTGAGGTGCTCTGGAGAGACAGGCAGAGTCATCTGGAGGGTCCTCTGCACAGCACTTGGGCTACTCAGCACTTAGACTCTTTTTGGCTCAAAAAGGAACATGCACTGAAGCCAACATCATTGCTCCTTACTTACAGCCATTTCATCCTGACCTCTACAGCATGAGCTTCACTGTCTTCAGGCAAAAAGGAGAGGGAGGGATGTGAGCTAACTTTGTTCACCTAGATCTAAGGGCAACTTTCCTTCCCGAGGTCCTGCCGAGGTCCAGAGGTTTGTGTTCCTAGTGCAAGACTTTGTTCCATGTCTGCACTTAAAACAATCAGCTGCAAGGATTACTGCATCCTGACCCAAGCACTGCAGCCTTGGAACATTCCTGAGCCAAAACAGAAATGGATTACTAAGGCACATTTCCTCTTGTGCTTCAGTGAATGATATTTGGGGAGTGGTGACTGCAAAATGCTTCCTTGATCCAGACCACATTGCTCCTCTGTGGTTGTTTTCTATGAATACTTGTGAATATTTTAAAACAGAATCAAGGGCTGATAATAATAACAGGGCTTTCAGATGCTAAAGTGTACTCAACTAAGCACTTACTGAAGGGGCATGTCTTGGAGCATCATCTGCAGCTGTACAAATGCTGTGTCCAGAACCAATCATGTGTAACAAAGGTATGAGAATGGCAGAGATAGGAAAGAAGGAAGTAATAATCCCTGCATTCATAAATATGTGTTACACACTATCAAAAAGGGACTTTTGTTCGGCACAAACTACCCCAAAGTTAGGAGCCTGAGGACTGTGACTTTACCACTTTTCATCTCTGAAAATTGTGTCAGCACACTTGACGGCCTTAGCTTGGTGGCCTTTTAAACACTTTTGGGCTTGCCTTCAGCATCCAAGTCACTGACTGGCTCTTGGGTTTATGCATGTGAATTGGCCCAATCCATGGGATGCATTACTGCATCCTCACTCTCATGCACTTGTTCACACTTGAATCAGTTCAGGCATGTTTATCCTAAATATTTCTAAGAGTATCCTTCCTGTTCACTGAGAGTAAATTTTTCTGTTTCTCGGGAGCAACAAGAGAAAGGGGGGGAGGCAATCTCTATTTCTGTGGTTACATGGCATGCATGTGTTCTAACACAAATTCAAGCAGATGATCTTAAGCTGTTTTTCCTTAGCAAGAGAGAAGAAGCAAGGCTTAAAGCAACTGCTGACCTCCCAGATCATTATCTAAGTAACATTAGAGGGCTGCAACTTTAAACTTGGGTGTGATCTTGTAGGAACTCAACAGTGTGCCTTTCCTCTGCCTTTCTCTTGGACTGCTTTAAAGCTAGAGCTGAATTAGGCACACACCACTGTTCAGACTGCATAGTTTAACATCCATATTGCAAAACCCGGGAGCTGAGGAAGTCAGGTGATAGCTCCAATGCAGCTCTTCCACATTGCCACTGCCAGAGGTGGTTTTACTCTTCTCCCACTACAGTCTCTGGTTCTCCCCTTGCTGCTGTCTCTCCCTTGTATGACCTAATTGCTCCTACAATCAATAAACCAGATTAAGGAATTGGTCTGGGTAAATAGTAACATTTTTCTTCACAAAGTCTTCTTTTAACCCATGTCCATTCTTTGTCCAAGGTCCCTGTGCAGCTGTGCACAGATTTTGCCAGTGCAAGATCACAATCAGAGCTAGGGGAGATGACCTGTAACTGCAGCTGAGTCTACTTTTGCTGGAGTAAATGCACCATTAGATGCTAGGTTAAGAACTAACTTTTCCAGAGCCTAAAATCCAACGTGGCTATCAAGCCCAATATTAGAAACATGGGTAGTATTTGCCAAGCTAATGGTTGGACTGATACAGTGGTTGCTGAAACACCCTGAAGGATGCAGAGAGAGAGAATTCCCAAATCTAGAAGGAAGGGTTGGTGCTGCACTGTGTGTAGTGCCCATGCCCATCCCATACTGTACCTGCTCCACCAGGATCTGCTGCTGCTGCTGCTGCTGCTGCTGCCTCTGCTCCCGGAGAAACTGCTGCTTCTGCTGCTCCATCACTTGGAGCTGTGCTCTCTGCTCGATCAGCATCTGCTTCATGATGGCTGCCTGGGGCTGGCTCCCAAGGAAGTGTCCCCCGGAGCTGGTGCCTGTGACCATGCTGCCGGAGCCTGCCGGGACAGAGGGCTGCATGGGCCCCGTGGGCCGGGACAATCCCACCTGGTGCTCCTGTGAAAACAGAGAGGGAATGCCTTGTTACACAGGCAAGGGAAATCCCAGCTCACCAAGGTGGGAAGGCACAGAGGCTGTAGGTGAAGCCTGGAGAAAGACAGAGCCATGGACTGCTCCCCGCAGGGAACAAGCTCCTCTTTTCTCCTGGAATTCAAAGCCCCTCAAGTAAAACAGGAGCACTTTGTAATTAATTGTGAAATAATGAAGTTGTGATCTAAGTTTTTTTTGTGCTTCAGAGTCATGTTTTTCTAAACTTTTTCTCTCTTCTCAAGGAGACAAGTAGATTTTCCTTTCCATTGTAACAGCAATTTAACATAGCCTCAGGATTGAGGAGCAATTTAATATAGCCCCCCAGGATTGAGGAGCACACAACCAATAGTGGGAGATGGCAGCACTAATTCTTCTCCAGAACCTCAGGATTTAACTCCATTATGCGTTTATTCAAGATTTCCATCCTGCAGCACTGGACCAGTGTGTGTGGCTGGAAGGAATCAGGGCAAGCGCCTTCCCTGCACGCACCCCACTCTCTCTCCATGTTCTAAATCCCATTTGCCGCCTTTTAGCGCTGGGAAAAGCACCGGCGAGAGGTGGAGAGGGAAATCCCAACCCGCGTCCCGGCGGAGGGACGGCATCGGGGTCGGCATCGGGATCAGCGGAACCCTCTGGGCGCTGCCGCTGCCGGCAGGTGGCGCTGCTGATCCGCGGCCCTGCCCGAGAGGGGCCGAGCAGAACCGAGCAGAACCGAGCGGGGCCGAGCAGAGCCGAGAGGGGCCGGCTCTTCCCGGGAACTCCGGGGAGCATTCCCGGGAGGCGGCTGCGGTCTCCCGAGCCGTCACCGCCCAGCCCGAGCCTGTCCCGCGGCCACGGTGAACGGGACTCGCCGCCAGAACTCCCTAGGGGCCCGGCCCGGCACCACGCTGTCCTTGATGCCGTGTTTGAAAAACAGCGACTGCGTGCCCCGTCCCTATCTCGGGTGTTAAGAGCCCGTAGAACCTCTTCAGCTGATTAATAGGGACGAAAGGGACTTACTCAAAGCCACCAACTTGATGGAAAGGTCCTGTATCATCATCATAACTTTAGCATCTTTTGTGCAAAGCCTGCCAGGGTGATGTTCAGATTCACCTGCCTCACTGGGTGTTTGAGTTATGTCAGTCACTGTGTGGTCTGGGCACACAGAAAGGTTATCGTGCAGCACCTACCCCAGTTCAGTCAGGGAAAGGGTTAAGTTCAGCTTAGGAAATAAGGATCAGCCTTTCTGCATGAAGGTCAGGTTTTCAAGGATCCTGAGGAAATAACAAAATACTATTTGTCCACATCTCTACTTTTCACAGATACTCCCTGCAGGGCTCTCTGCTGAAAGGCAGCTCTCTGATATTTAGGTTCTTCCCCCTTTCAACATCTATCTTGGTTTCAAAGTTCTCTCCCTGTTCCTCTTTCCACTTCTCCCCCAGTCCCATCACCCACTGCACTTTGCACTTTAGAACCCGATCAAGCACAGTCCCTGCAGCATCCCAAGGGCCAGGGCTGCAGCAGTGGCTGGGTCTCCCCCAAGCTGGGATCAGGGAATCACTGAGGATCCCTCAGCTGCTCCTGCACCAAACCCTTCACCCACCCCTGCCGCTGAGCTCCTGCTTTCTTTGCTTTGGGGGGACACACACATTTCTTGGCCGTCTCCGGCAGAGCTGATGGCAAAGGCTTTTTCCTACCACCCCCTGGCCCTCCCCCGGCTTCTGATGAAGTCATCAAGCTACCAATTGCATAACTGATGCACAGGACTATCCTGTGTTATACTGGGATATGGGCCAACTGCTTCCATTTATAGACAAAAGCAGGGCCATGCTGCCAAAATAACAGAGCCTTTGCTGCACCCACTACAAGGCAAAGAAAAAGGAGGGGAAAAACCCCAGGAGCTGAAGTGCATGCTGTGAAGTGACATCCCTTAGAGCTTCCTCTGTGAGCTTCAGTGCACAGCTGCCTTTGGGGCTGCAGCCCAAGTCCTCATTGAATTGCCTTTAAAAACAAAAAATTCTTCCTACAGAGCTCTGTCCTGGCTCCTAATGCACACACGGGTACAGCTGAGGGACATGCTCACCCCATGCAAAAAGCACTCCATTCTCTGATGGATTATATTATAAATTAATTCTGAAGTTTAAAAGGAAGAAAGCTTTGAAAGGAGCCCCACCAGCTGACGTGAGCCCGGTGCACTGTAGCCATAGCAGCTGAAGGAAATGCGAAGATTAGCACACAGGTGTCACTTCCAGTGTTGTGTGTTTAGCCATTTCAAGGTACATCATGAAAACTTCCTGTTTCTGTTAAAGCCAGGCCTTCTTCATCTAGACCAACCTCCTGCCCAGAACATTTCTTCTTTCTTTTCTTGGCAAAAGCTCTTCCCAACTGATGTGAAAGGGCCCTTCTGAGATCACTGGGAGCAGCCCTGGGTTGTGTATCCTGAAAATAAGAGCACAGCCCAGGCAAAAGGTCTCTGCAGGCAGGAAAATGCTCCCTAGCACCTGAGAGCAGAGCTGTTTCCCCAGAACTTTAGCTCTGCAGCCTGGCACTGCTGCTGCTGTCCTCTGAGGGGAGTGTGTGTGGAGATGACACCTGGCAATGGGCAGTGTGGCAGGGAACTGGGGATGGAGGAAGCAACACTGGACTCTACAGGGCTGCCTCTTACAAGCCATGGCAGCTCCAGACCCAGATGCAGTCTCACCACAGGAGCTGAACACCAAGTCAAGCAACTCAGCCTAAGTGCAGCACTTCCACACCTACAGAGCTTAAAAACCAAGCAAATCCAAGCTTCACTGGCAACCCTCTTTGCTCCTGCTCTGCTTGGCTGCTCCCTCCTACTGTATCCTGAGCCTTCCTGCTCCTCCTCCTCATTCCCTGCTATCCCTTTCTCCTTCCTACACCCTCTGCATTTTCCTTTCTCCACCAACTGGCACTGCTGCCTCTTGCTTCACTCTCCAGATACCCCCATCAGCACCCAGCCTGTAGCTGCATAATGCCCTTGCATCTTCATATCACCCATGCTTGGTCTCTCCAGTGGCTTGGCTCTCCCAGGGATCTGCAGCAGCAAGGGGACTGCCCAGCTCTTTCCCCCTAGGCCCTGTGCTCATGTGTGCACAGGGGTGCCCTATGGACAGGTAGTCCCTGAAGAGAGTGACAAGATGCCCTGGAAGGGAACACAGATTGTATTCTCTGGCTGTGATATCTGGGAAAATGGTACAATGTGATTTCTCATTTTTCACTCTGGCTCTTTTTAACACCACCCAAAGCCACTGTGTGCTGCTCTCAGGCTGCAAACAGCTCTCTCGTGCTAACAGTGGCTCGAGCAGAGTCATTCCAGTCGGGAGCAGTGGTGCTGCAGCTCTGCTGCAGGGTCCTCACCCAGGGACAGGTGAAGCCAAGAGCTGGTTACATAAAGGGAGGATGGTGCCAAGGCCTCTCAGCTGTGACACAGAGAGAGTTCAAACACAGGCTGGCCCTGCCCCTGCAGCCTCAGCTGTCCACTTTTAAGGCAGCTCAGGACAGAATTAAGCCCCTGGGAGCAAAAGCAGGTACTGAAGGAGCCAAAGAAGCTGCCTGTTCACAGAACTGTTTCCAAATGGTCAGCATAACATACTTGGACAGGTTTGTAGAGCTTCAGGGCACCAGGTAAGATGAACTTGTGCAGGGATCTGACTGCTTACTTAATGCCTCAATAAGAGTTGCCCCCTGTGGATAATCTGATCCTTAGTTAAGCAACAGAAAGATAAATCCTGTGTCCTCCCAGAGTATTTCCAGGCCTCTACTGGAGTGATGGAATACTCTGCAGGAGCTCAGAGTAACATGTGTGATATCTACAGTTCTCCACAGTAAAAGGATAACAAAGGGGAGGGGAAATGAGATTTTCCTCTTTGTTTCAAATCTTATGTGCCTCTTCCTTATCATGCAGTAATTTATTCCTTCTGCATGTCATTCAATCCCCCAACTGCAGCTAAAAGCAATCACACAATTTCCTTTCAGAACAAGCAGAACTACCACCAGCTGAACCCCAGGAACCAGGCAGGGACACCCAAGCCTGGCCATTATCCCTCTGTGCACTGATAGATGTGGAGGAGCCAGCTCTGCTCCCATTGAAGGCCAGGAGGCCAAAGTGGCACCTCAGGGAAAAGGGGGCTGTTCCAGGCAACTACTGGCAGAAATCAACAGAGGATGGGTATTCCACATCTGGGAGCAAGGCGTTGCCCAAAAAGCTGAGAGAGACAGGAAAGCAGGGTGTGAATGTGTAAAATGGACAAACACACATAATTTTCTGTGCTGTTCTGTGTCATGTGAGCAAATGGATATTGAATATAAAAAGCAAATAGAAGCCAGGAGGTAGCTTATGCTGCACACTGCATCAGAAGAATGACACTAGAAAAAAGTATACAATCTGACGTCTACATTTTAGAGTCAGAGCAGAAAAAGTAGACAAAAAAAATGATTTGTGGCAGAAAATGCCTGCCAGCGAGTGACTTAAAGAGCTCAATCCATTTAGCTTACCACAAAAAGAACGGAGAGATGCTTTGACCATGGTGGATAAAAATACCTTCACGAGGGAAGAAATTCCTTAAAGAGCTCTTTTATCCAGCAAAGAAGGCAAAACCAGATACAAGGACTGGAAGCTGAAGACAGATTCAAATCAGAAAGAAGAATCACATTTTTACCCTCTGATTCCATTACCCATCAGAAATGGCAGATCTCCACAATTTGATGTCTTCAAGGATGAATGCCTTTCTGGATGAGCACAACACTAGTGCAGTGGAATGGGTGTGATGTACAAGGTAGAGCAGCACTGTCTGACCTCACCTCTGCACAGCCCTGAGCTGCTGCTGGGGACACAGGCACTGCCTGCATGTCTCTGTGTGTCTGTGTTAAGAAGAGGGATCTCCAACCTATTACTGGGATCAAAAATATTACTCCATTTGCATACACTAGGTCACAGTAAAACATCTTCTCTGCCCAGTGTTTTCAGAGCAGCCTGAAAGCACATTCCTATACTCCCTCAGAAATATTTCTATTGAATTCCTTGTAATGTTGTGACTTATTGTGTCTCGCAAGGATCTTAATCCTCTCTCTAAATCAGACTGCCCACAGCAAAGCCACCTTTCTCAGAATGGTACCATCTGACAGACTAAGGGAATTACAAATCCAATAATTTCAGACTTCTGGGGTTGTTTTTTGCCTCAGAAAAAAACACTGCATAGGATGAAGAGATGGAATATGCTGGTTCACAACTCCAGCTCCAGCAGCAGGCTCAGCAGAGCAGATTGCTTCACCTATTTTCTCTGTCATCCAGCCTCAGGGAGGGGCTGCAAACCTCTCCTCTCCCCCCAGGCTCCTGGTTGCCATGGTCTTTCATACAGTATCTGAGCAAACAAGATCCCTCTGATGTTTGACACCAGACCTCTGCATGCAGCCAATTTGTTTTCCTTTCACCTCTCTTTGCCTGCATCTCTCCTCCCTGTGTTTTCCATGCAGTTTATTCTGCCCACAGAACAAACAGGATCTGTCAGACTTTGGTGTGTTTTTGTTTTCTTCTAGGAGTTTTCCAATGTCTTCATTTCTGTTGATGAAGTAGGTAACAAAGGGCTCTAAAAGGGGCAACTGTTTTTCTAATTCTGTTCAAGAGCTAAAGGCTGGCAGAAGTTCTTCTCAAAGCCTGTGAGGAGAAGAGGCTTTGCTGGCACCTCCTCACACACCCACTTCTGCTCCAGTCCAGACGTTTAACTCCACAAACCCTGAGCACAACCGACGGAATTCAGGAATGAACAGATTTAGGAATGTAGCATTTCAACAGAATGCCACTGAACTTCAACCAGCCTAATAAAACCAGGCTCATTTCCTCCTTTACAAATAATATCTCTGGTGATTTCTCCCTTCCCTCAAGAAAGAAACCTTTGCAGAGGAAATCACTCCTGCTTTCAGTTTTGTTTATCCCCAGTTTCACCAACGTACTATAAGACCATGGTATGGAGTGTAAGGATATAATGGTTAGGTTTGTTCACTGAGAAATATTTATTAATCTCAAATAACTATTTTCCTTGTAATTGCAATTTTAATTGGTCTTATTATTTGTAGAAGAAAAATAAAAAGTGGATCAGCCCAAATTCGAACCAAAATACCCTCTTTACATCCATGAAATAAGCACTGGCCCCAGGCAAGGCTGGTGACAGGGAGGGAAGGAGAGTGAGGATTTGAAGAAACAAAAGTGCCCAACCTTATATTTTAGGCGTATTGTGAAGGCTGTAATTACTCTCCTCAAAGACTGCTGTGCCATCATGGCATTCCACAGTGTGCCCTACCACTCAGAAAGCAAGGGGAACCTTCAGGGAGCAAAAGGCAGGAGAAGGGAGTTGAAAACCTGGCCCATGCCAAAGCTTTTCTATGCCACATCCCTGCTGCCTTCTCCCACAGCTGAGGGCTTCCAAGGATACAAATCAGCCCCTCAAGAGGAGCTGTGATTTGCCATTTCAGTGCCAGCTCGGCTCTGTCTTGGTAGATCTCCTGGGACTTTGGAAACTGGTCCTGGGGAAAAATGAAGTGAGAGCTGAGCTCATGGAAGCCACTGGACCCTGGAGCTGGTGCCTGATAGCAATTCTCCTGCTGCAGGTTTTAGCTTTAATCAATGCCTCCTTCAAGCCCATCCTGGAGCAGGAGGGAGGAAAGCTAATGTGAATTGTAAGGATAATCACAGCTAGAGAGCCCCTGGAAAGAGGGAGAGAAGAAAAATGGAAGATGAAAGCAGGCAAATGGTTTAAACAAACACTCACACAGGGCCAATGAAAAGGGGGAACAGAGGGAAAATGGCACAATAAAAATAAATGCTGTAAGAGAAAGGAAAGCTTCTAAGCACACACATGGAAAAATATGGGGCTTGGAAAAAGCAAAAGTGTAAGAAAAAGATGCTCTAATGGAGCTCTCTAGAAGTTAACAGTCCCCATTATCAGGCAGCCCCTTTCCTTCTAATGGCCTGAGCCTGTACCACATTATCACCTTGGACCCCATGGAGCTCACTGGTTGTTGAGGTATTTTGAAGAGCCTGGCTCTAGCTCAGCCTAGCAGAAGCTGACTGAAGTCTCCTGTGGATGACTGCAGAGATTTTTTTCTTTTTACTCTAGCTGGAATTTTGTTAAACTTCCTCCTGGTTGTTTTGTTTGAGCATAAACAAAAGGTATTTTTTCACACTTAAAGGTGTTTTTCAGATCCTTTTTTTCTGTGCTGTGACAAGTTAAATCTTTCATTTTTAGAAATTCCAACTTGGCACTTGTGTTGCTCCTCAGCAAGCAGTGTGTAATTTGCCAAGCCTGAAAGAATCCTGGCTGAGAAATAAACACAGTGGGCCATATGCTCTCCTTCCCATATGCAGAAGGCACCTTACCTCAGAAATTGGGAAGAAGCTGCAATCACCCCCATGGTGTTGCTTCTGCCAAGGCAAAAAAAAAAAAAATATCCACAGAAAAATGTATGGCAAAGGCTCTCACAAAGTAGAGAGAATGTTTCCGGGGACCTCTTCTGCACTGTCCCTGACCCAGTGTTGTGTCTGGCCCGGTAGGAATGAGGGGAGGGGCCAAGGAGTGTGTCCCCATGTCCCTGGTGCTGGCAGTAAAGCTGTGCTGTCTTCCTGGGTATTTCCCTTCTCAGCTGCTTCTTCCACACTGCTCTCTTCTCCCTGATTCACACCGTGCCCTCAGGAGAGTGAGATCACACACCAGCAGGATGGGGTGAAGTGAGGACTTCCTTCTGCTCTGTGCCCATACAGGACACAGAGGGACAGTGTACCTTGGACACACAATAACTCAGACCCCTGGAGGGCTTCAGCAGGCTATGAGTGGGACTGATAAAAGCATTGGTGCTTATGAAGAATGTTCATCTGTACCTATTCATGCATAAACTCCATGAGCTTCCTCTGCCTGACAGTGACTTCAGAGCTGGCATAGTTCCCTTGCCTTTGCATGTGCTTGTCTGTGCAGCCCCTCTGGAGGTGGGACTTCCATCTCAAATCAAGAGCCGAATATTTCCATAGGGTAGCTGGCAGGTGAAAGGAAGTGGTCCAGCTGCCTGGCAAAGCAACAGGACCTTTGCTGTGCTTTCACATAACTAGCTGCTGATAAACCAAGCTGGTTGAGATGGCACAACCAGGTGTAGGATTTAATTTTTAACATCCTTGAATCCAAGCAACCCAGACCACCTAGTTCCAGCACTTGAAACTCTTCATTTTTGCTCCCTCTTGCATGTGGTCTTTGTGTTTCTCTTAGCCACCTCGTCTTTACTTTGACACAGTCATCTTAGTCCTACTAAAAACTGAGATGTGGCATTCTGATTTGGGCTATGCCTAGCTTGTCCTTAAGGTTTTTAACCTCGACATGTCCAATACTGTATGGCTCCCTCTATTTATACAACTAAGGAAAACCTCACAATTGAACTAATTTCCTTTGTAAGGCCTCACTCAGCTCAGGTTTTAGAAGAATTGACTTTATCCCTAGACTTCCAGGTCTCTAAGGCATAGTTTGCTTTGCTGATCAAGCCCTTATTAATGCTGTCTGAGGCTTTCTAGATGGCCTTGATACCTCTTAAGCTTTAAATTTCCTCTTTTTTTTTCTCTCCCTCCACAACATGAATGCTCTTTTTGCCTCCTTCTATGCTGCCATCTTCCTAATGCCTACTTATCTTTGCCAGCTTAACTAGCCCTCCCAGTGCAACCCCAGCTGCCTTTTTGCAGCCTTGGACTCACTTCTGAAGCCCTGCCTTCACTGGAGACAGGTCTTTGCACGGGATTGTGTTGATCTCTCCCATGAGAAACTTAAAGCAAGACATGATCTCCCTCTATCGCCACTTCCCGTCCTGCCCAGCTCTCTGCTCCTGGCCACAGAGGAGGTGGCCTCATCAGTGGTCTCCAGCCCTTATTCTTGTCCTGGCAACCTCACTGGGTCCAACCTCTCTTCTCATCTCTCTTGCCCCTATCTGCCTTCTGCTTTTTTATAACTCACTGTCCTCTTGCTCTTCCCCATTGCAGCACAAGCATGCTTTAAAATAAAAAAATACAATCCAAACAACCCTTGACTCCTAGTGACTCTCCAGCTCTCACTCGATATCTCTTCTCACTGCTAGCTCTAAGCTTATTGAGTGTGCTGCTGCTGATTTATATGATTTAGACTGAATTTAGGCTCCATGTCCAACAAATTCTTTTTCAAATATCTCTCCTGTCACAGAATCAGAATCACAGAGTTTCTAATTTTCTTTGTCTGGCTGCAGCTCTGCATTCCACCAGGCTCTCTGTCATAGCCTGTGAGTTCCTTCTGGAAATCCAGATCTCCTTTCCCAGTGCTCCTACTTGACTCCAACACCTTCTTTTGCTTGCTCAGGGTTACTCAGACTAGTTTGTCACTGCTCACCCTCCCACCTGCTGCTGTTGTGTGGCTTTGTGTCCTCCTTCCTTGTCTCCTTTCCCTCTCCCTCGTGTCTCAGAGTGAGTTCTCCCTTTGTACACGTTCAGGAACCTTCTCTGCACCAGTGACTCTGACCTGCCTCTCTGTCCCTGGCCACTTCCCGTCTGTTCCAACTAAAGTCATGCCCTGCCTCTGGGATTATATTGTGGATATCTGTCAGCTCAAGCTCAGACTAGGCTCTCATTTACTCCCTAGTCCTGCTCTCCTTCCTGTCCCTCCAGGTCTCTGTGGGTAACACCATGTCCTGGCTGTCACTCAGTCCATGCCCCGTTTGTTATCTGTGCCCCATGCTCTGTGCAGTCCCACAGCCAGGCTCCCACTGCCTCACACCCTGACACTTGGGATCTTACCCTGCTTCTAGACTGCCCAAGTTCTGCTGTCCTGCTCTAATTTTTTTTTTTACCTGTCATGCTGCCTGTGCCATGTCTCTCCTTGTGGCCCTCTCTTGGATCCCCTTTACTCTGGATTTCCATACATTCCCTTGCTCTCAAATTCAGCTGCAGCATATGCCACCTCACATATCATCTCTCTTTCACTGCTGAGACTTTCTGTCACCCCATCACAACCCACTCTTTTTCCACATGTTACATTTTAGCTAGAAGTGCCTTCACGCTTTCCTCCCTGCTGGATCTCATTCCTGGGAGGAGAGTCTCCAAATCACACAAATCTGACCCTGAACCCTGCCCCCAGTATAGTTATATTTGTAGAAGTTTCTGTCCATGATATCCAGAAGTCTTCTGTTTCCTTGTACTCCCTGGTGTATTTGTCTCCCTGCATTATCTCTTATCTTACTCTTAGGTTAGAAGTATTTGTGGGGAAGGAAACATATTTACATCCTGCATCTGCAGAGAGCCCAGAACAATGAGACTCCTAAACTGGGACTATGGCTCAGAGGTGCAGTAAATAGTGTAACAAATCCAACTTCAATCTGCATACAGCCAAATACACTATTTTATATTCTGTAGGTGTGAAAACACCATTATTTCACTGTGCCCTTGCTTCACTACTTCTTCTCTTAAAGAACATAATAAGGATGAGCTATCGTGTGCTGAAAAAGCCAGGAAATGTTAAGTTACAGTTCCCATGGCAATTGTAACTCAGCCCCCTCCAGTGCAGTACAAAGGTTATCACCATGTACAATAACAGGGGATGCTGAACACATGCAAAGTGACCAAATTACTGTCGTGGCAGATAACCAGGTCTTTGAACTTCTGTGCAGGTAAAATCTTAGGCATTTATGGGGCTTTTAGCATTTAAGTCTGGAAATGTGAAGTCCAATACCCTATAAAAAAAAGTTAGAACTATATTGTATAGCAAGTAGCTAGTGCTGGCTTGGAGTCCTCCTTGAAGAGACACAGCTAATGGCAATAAGAAATATTTTCATTACTTTATGAGCTCTGGTAGCTGTCAACTGAGAGAGGGATCTGCCGATCAGAGAAATCTGGGGAGACATCAGTGTGTCAGAACAAGTGAAAAGACTTGACACAGAAGGCACATTTTTGTTGAGCAATTTGCATTAGCACTTCTGGACAAATTCTACATTTCACATGCAATTCACAAACTAACAGCAGCATTGCTAATTGGTGCAGTTGCCACTCAACTCTGGTGCCTTGTTTGAGCTATCACTAACGGGAATGAAGACTACAGTCTTTCTTTAGAAAAAAATGCAGCAATTATTTTCCAGACTTTGAGTTGCGTTCCCCCTGCCCCCACTTTCATCCTTGTAATTTCATTATCTCAGTAACTTAAAAAGGACATGGAATAGAAAAATGCAAATCTCAGAAAAGTCCTGCTGGAGTTATTAATTAAAAACACCTCTGTTTGCAAAGAATGATGTCCTTCATTAATACACCCTGCCATCACTGTGAATTTGACCATGTCTCAGGGTCCCAATGCAAAGCTGTATGCATATCTGAAAAAAAACCCAGTAAGTGGCAGAGCACTGGTGACTCAAATCCCAGTCACCAAACCAAGGCTGTGCTCTGCAAAAATCTAAAATGCTGATGGAATGATAGAATCTCTCTGCTCCCTCTTAGGTGATATTAGAAGTTATTTAACTGAAAACAGGGCAGATCTCCCATCCATCATTCTTTATCCTCTGTAAAGTTGAGTCTCCTGAGAAAAGGAGAAAGCATCCATAATGCAGCTTTCTCTTACCACTGCTCAGAATGCTCAGGCAGCTGCAGCTCAGCTGAAGGAAGGTTTGGCTGACTCATTTTCGTAAGTTAGATGGCTATTTTTAGGGAACATTTCCTTTAGGCCCCTACAGTGCAAAATCCAAAGGAACTAATGACATTGGCAGGTACATAGATTGTCAGTGACCTCCTCAAGCTGAGCACTCACATTTCCTTACTACATTTTTTCATAATGTATAGTGATAAGGGGAACAACTTACAATTAAAAATCTTCCAAAGCAGCTTCGATACCTTTTCTGTTCAAATACTCAATGAGAAATCAATGTGCAATAGGAAAAAATCACAAGAAAAGAGGAATAGCACAGAAAAACTATACAGATGCACCTAGAGCTAAATAAATCTGATTCTGAAGAACTTGATGCTAATGAAAAAATTTAGTTGCATCTCTATGGATGAGAAGGTGTCTGTAATGCACTTGCATTCTGACCCTGATCTTTCCTCAGCTGCAAGAATCCCATCCCCTTTCTTGCTTCCCTTGAGATCTCCTTGGCCCCATCCTAAGGATCCAGCCTGACTGTTGTAGAAGTCACTAGCAAAAGCCACATCTTATCCACATCTCCCAGCTGTGCTCTCCTCAGAAGGAATAAGAAAAGCTACAGTAAAGCCAGGGACTCCCAATTCTGATCACAAGAGGTCGGTCCTGGATCCTGATGTTGCTTTATTTTCTGCAGTGAAGCCCAAAGCAGCTGGGCAAACTCCTGTAGTACAACTTTCTGGTGTAAGTACCTCTGCTTGGAGTTCCTTCTGCTACACCCTGGGTTACTGGCACAGCAGTCACTTCCCTGTGACTAAATCCTGATTTGGAGGCCCAATTATTTTGAGTCTGACTGCACAGTCTTCTTGGTAATCAGTGCTATGCACACCCCCTGCTCCCCAGGCTGAATCAGTTGGTATTTGGGGAAACAGGGGCTGGCTAGGAGCTCTGTGTGTGCCCTGTCCCAAACACAGGTGCCTCTCTGAGCATCCCACCAGTATTCACCTGGTGAACCATGGAAAAAGGGAGGCTCTGAAATCCCCAGTGATATGGGTTGCCTCCTTCCTTTCAGCTACTTTATCTTTTGTCTGTATTCAAAGGACTTTGCCCAGAGAGCTGATACCTCAAACCCTTCACAGAGCAAAGCCAAAAGCGGCTCTGTGAAACCATGGGCTGTACTTCCCAATGATAGAGCAGGGCTCCAACACATGGTGTGGCTGTCAGCTGTGAATCTACAAAAACTGCAGAAGATAGCTTTGGACCTCTTAATACCTTATTTCTGATATGTGGAGGGACTGGGGAGTTTGCACCTTCCCACTTGGTTAAATATAATTCACTACAAAATATCAAACAGACGCATTCAGCCCTTTGTAGACGTATCATTACCATGTGTTCATGTAACACACATCTGTAGCATACTGGCAGCATACCTAGTTGATGTGTGGGAGACTCCTAGGTTCAAAGTCTCCAGTGTTTCTTTTGTTCTCTAATGAATCCTTCTTTTGTTTAGCTCCACCTCCCCTTAGGTTGTAGCTGGAACTCTGTCATTAGCATCTGAATTTTTTTTTCCTCCAAAACGACCTACAACACTGCAATAGACTGGGTACCTAGTAGGAAACACCTAAATGAATCACAGTTCTTACTTCAGACAGGTTTTACAGGTCTGGGTCACTTTTCAGCAGCACTGTTGCTTCATTTGCAAACTTGGTAACCAAATATTCCCCTTAACACCATGTGAGATGAGATTCCTGTGCCATATTCTATCTGGTAAGCTGAGTTCATAATGTTTCAAATAAAATATGCAGTCATCACTACTTACATAGGAGTGTCACAATTTTTGCAACTCTGAAGATTCTCATCTGCCTCTTAGTGTCCAAAAATCAAAGCACTCAGGCATCTCCACAGTACCCCCCGAAAATGTTGAGTTGTATCCTTTGGGTTCAAACATTTGGTTGAATTTTCACAGGATTTTAACCTAATTACCCCACACCTGATTTTCTAGATATTATATATGAAAACACACATGTAAGACTGAGATTTCTCTGGCACACACAACGGCAGCTGTGGTGTCCATCAGAATCACCATCCATCCTGGTGCTGGGCATCTTTCTGGGCTTCACCAAAGCTACCAACAAGTTCTGGGAAACAAGCAGCTGAAGATGCTGCTAAGGATCTGCTACCACAGATAGGCACAAAGACAGAAAATTAATTTGGCTGTGAATGAAATGCAGTGGGGGTTTTGCTTTTAGAAAAATGCCACTGAGTTACTGTGCTGACTCAGTGGGCTGACTCCATGTCTTTCCAAAGCTGCCAGGCCTCTTCTTCAAGACATCCCAGGGACTGCCAGAGATGGCAAATGATTTGGGTATGATCTGGGGCATTTCATCTGTGAAAAACCCAGTGGTCAGGCAGGAAGGCCACCCCACTGGCAGAAGTGTTGGGACTCTCCAGTGCTGTGCTGCTTTTGCACATCACGGACATCTCTGGCAATTCAACCACAGTGCTCACATTTCCTTGTCCTGCAGTCAGAATACCTGTGCACCCTAGCAGGCAGTTCAGCTGTATAAAAAGGATTGGAATTCTTAGCATGGTGACACATGTATAACTTTGTCAGACATCTCCAAATTGTAATAGAGTCATCAGACTTCAGTGTTCAGTTTGTCACTGCAAAAACATCAGCTCCTTAACAAGCACAACACATTAATAATGTGCATTGTTGCCCTATACTCATCAACCAGAAGTATTATTTTTATTTAACTGTAAGTGGCATGTTTTCTTTGCTGGCTTCCTTCCAAATTAATCTGTTACTCTGAGCTGGGGTAGTAGTGCGTGTTTTCACTGCATTTAAAAGAGACATTTCTCTCTTAAGAGATATAAACACACCGTTGCCTGGAAAAGGCATGGTGACAATGCCCAGGAAAGAAAAAACAAGCACAAATAAACCTCATTCTTCCTCTCCCTGACGTTTCAGAAACAATCCTGCAGCATACTACAGCTCCTTAGGCTAGCCATTAAAATCAGCAAAGATGCAAACCAAGGCAGAGCTACAAGCCTTCAAAAGCTGCTGGGGGAAGTGGTACAGGAAGCTCGTAGAGTGGCCCTGTCTTCCTGCTGTTCCTCCTCACAGCAGACTGTGAACCTTTGTCCTGTGGCTCTCCATGGTGACTGTGAGTCCTGTGACAGCCATAGCTGTCACCTTCCTTTGGAAAACCAAACAGCTCCACGCTCACACAGATCAAAAGCCAAATGCATAGGCAGAAGAGGAAAGCCTCTGCATCTTCAGCATGTCCATGTGGGCATGGACACAGCTGTTTGCAGAGAAAATGACTGAAGATTTATAATGGCAAAATCAAGGTGCACAACCTGAAGGACTAATTAGCTACATTTCATTCTTTCAAAATATTTCCTTATGATCTAAATTGTGTGGCATCAATTTGGCAGTTTGATTGTATGTGAAAAAAGCCAGTGTTGTGTGTCTCATTTCAGGTTTTTACTGTTATTATCTCTCACTAAACTTGGACTGCTTCAAAATTTACTTTCTCATCTTTCTTAAATGCTGTGGCCTTGTACAAGTGAAAACCTACAACATTGTTCTGCACCAAAGTCTGCCTGGAGGGTGAAAACCTTCCTCCTCAATGGTCACATGGCATTTTCTAGGGGTGTACAAACACGATTAGCACAGAGATGTCCAAAGATTGGTTAAATACCAAAACAAACTTAATTGCCTAATTAATTGAACGAGGCCTCACCTCCTCCAGAATGACTCGACCTGTTCAGCACTGGAAAAGGCTGATGTTGACACTGCCCCTGTTTGGCTGCATGTCAGCTCAGGAAAGTATATTTAGCTCCAGTGTGCTTGCAGGATTGCATCTCGCAGCTCCACAGGAAATCTCTGGAGTCAGAGCTAAAGATATCACTGCACAGTTGGAAATTCACAGCCAGCTGTAAAAGTGGGGCTTCAGTGGTGGTCAGAGTGCTCAACAGCCTCCTTTCAAATGAGCAGGGAGGCTGAATAAAACAGTTCACTGTGCTGGGTACAGGCAGGATGCACCCATGGAACCCAAAATAGCAACGGAGGAGGCTCTTCTCTTGCTGGGGTAAGGCTGAATTGATACACCCTGTTCCCAATCCCATGCTCATGAGTAGATGGGAGGGGGAGAAGTCTGAAGAGAGAGAACTGGGGACTAGTGCTGAACAAGCACACAGAGATCTCCTCCTCCTCTGAAGCTTTCAGAAATTTTAAGAGTTGTCACATCCGTTACAAGAGAGAGAAGTCGTAAAAGAGAACACCCATGTAACATAGGCTTTCTTTTCCATAAATCTACACATGGGTTGTAGTACCAATTCCAGGGCAAGTGAACAGACAGAGAATCCTGTCAAATCCTTGTCCCTGATGTTTTTAAACGGAATTTTGCCCAATGCTCTTATGGCTCCTGAGCAACCTTTCCAGCACTGGGAAGCATGGGGCACCTTGGCCACAACCTCACCTACTGCCTCAGTCTTGGAGAAGGATCAGGCCCCTTCACTTCACCACAGTTAAGGCATGACTATGACACAGAACCTTTCCCTGCTGAGATAATGAAAGGGCAGGATGCAAAACCAGCTCCTGTTTTCTGTTAATAAGTGCTTTCTTACACTATCTTATAATTTTTTCTCAAGTGGTGGCTAGCTGACTGTTTGCATTTCATCTCAGCTTTGGGAATGCTCTGTATACCATCCAAATAATCCCAGTCAGCCAGAGCACACCTCTCTTTGCTCAGTGGCAGGACAGCTCAGTGTGTTTATGAAGTAAGATCAAAAAGGAGTAAATGTAAACAAGTTGTCCCTCTTTGAAGAGCTCCTCGGGATCCAGAGCATTCTGTCAATAGCAATGTAAGGAAGTACAGTGGCCTTAGGGTCCTGCATGCTGTTGATACGGGGAAAAAAGGAACTTACTTCAGAATCTTATTTAGATCAATCTGTTTTCTTTCAGGCAAAAAGCCTGGGGTGCCACCTTGCCTACAGCTGTCTGGTCTCCCAAGAACAGATAAATTTCTTTGCTTCCAGACAGGTCATTAACTGGTGGAAAGGGGGCAGGTGGGTGTATGCAGCTTTAGGAAGTGTGCAGGATATGTTTTTATTAACCCTACACAGGAGAAGATGTTTTAAAACTGGTGTTTGGCAGCCTGATATATTCACAATGCAGATTTTGGACAAATCATTACTGTGCCTGCTGCCTTAGCATCTCCACCCCTACAGAACAGCGACAGTTCCTCCGATTCCAAGAAACTGCCCCAGCCCCAGCAAGGCAACAGGATCCAGGGAGCTACAGTGCCAGCATGCCCTAGTTACATTCTCAGATAAAACATTTTCTCCAGATTAAAGCCCGGAATTGTATTTCTTGTCTGCATGCACCTAACAAATCAACTGACCAAAAACCAAAGAAAGAAAATTAATTTCTCTATCCTATGTGATTCTCGCTTCCTTTGAGCCGTGTCACTAAAAACAGGGGTTAAGGAGCAGGCAGAAGAACAGCAGGATTCTCGGCTAAAACTGAGGGATTTGCTGTGGCCCAGGCAGTGCCAGCCTCTGTGGATGCTGAGACAAGCATCTCCTTATTTCTGCCAGGTGAGAAGGAGCAACAGAGCCCCATGAATCCATCACAGCTGTAGGGAGCTGACAGCTGTGTGTTCCCCCTTCAGCAAACTACTTCCCCTTTGTCAGGTGTCACCTGAGTGCTGCACAGCACCAGGCACACACCCAGCCCCTCCTTATGAGCACCTCTGCCATGCCAGAGCAAGGCTCAGTCGCTGTCAGAAGATTTGAGGGAGGATGTGGAGATGAGAGCCAAGGCTGGCCATGGTTGCTGCTCTGGGCTGCTTTTGGCAGCACTAATGGCTGTGGTGGTGTCTCTGGGACTGTGCTACACCACCAGCACTCACTCACTGCTGTGTCCAATGGAAGCAAAGTTTAGTGAACAGGAGACCTCTCCCAAGCAGGGAGCAACCTCAGAGATTCCCCATGAGTGGAAGAACTGAGGGAGGTGTGGAGCCCTTCTGCACCAAGGCTCTGGGGTCCAGCTGTCAGAGCATGTGCCAGGGTACTCAGCAGCCTGGTCTCCTGGGGTGGCTCTTCAGCATGGTGACAGCTCTGCAGAGCAATGCACCATGCTCCCAAAAAGTTGCCATTCCAAGTCATTCCCTGAGTGGCAGACAATGGGAGTCAAGCCTCAGTCCCCTGAGTATGCACCAGATGCTTAGACTGCAAAACCACTGCTTTGGTTAAGCTGTCTACACCTGTCTACACTTTCTATTATGTGATTTGCTTTTAGCTAGAAAGGCTCTCCCTGGATAATCCCATCATTTTAGCCCTGTATTGCCAGCAGTGCTCTCTAAGGGCACTGTTTAGAGAAGTGTCACGTACAAACGATGGAATCACAGAAGGCAGTGATGGAGAAGATCAGCTAGCCTGTCTCTCAGCTCCCATGAGGACTTTTTGTCCAACACATTGGAATTACTTTAACAAGAGAATCTTGCAGCACATCAATGCTCCTTAACAAACAATAAAAAGCCTGGGAAGAGGAGGTGATCAAGAAGTTGGTGATATATGCCCGTTAGCAGACAGGTCCTTCTAGAGACGGCCTGGAGAGTGCTCTTGTTAAAAGCCAATTGGATGAGTGACATTTTAAAAAAAAGGGATACATGTGTCACTTTTCCACAGCTTCCCCCTGGCTCAGTTCAGACAATTATGGCATAACTACCAGGGTTAAGTTGAAGCCTTCCCCTGTGTCAGAGTATAAGATAGAGAGGGACATTGTCAACTTCTTTGGGTATTGAAATCTCATTTTCAGGAAGGGAAGGCCTCCTCTGCCAGCTCTTTCTTTCACATCTGAAAGAAGAAAGCCAAAGTCAGTACAAAGGAAAATGTGGGGGGTGTTTTTTCCCAGTAGCCTTTACCTGTGGTCTTTCATTCCCACAGCTGCTGGGAGAGGAGCCTCCTCAGAGGCTCTCTGGTGTAAAATTGCCTTGCCATTTCACAAAAGAGGAATGTTGTCTTCCCTACAAGCCTCCTCCTGATGAGCTCCATCAGAAGCTTTCCAAGCTAGTTTCTGTCAGAGCCAGCAGCATGCCACAGGCCTGCTGGGTCCCAGCCCACGCCAGGGGTACAGGCTGCACTGGCAGTGAAACCACATCCCTGCATGTGCAGCAAGGTGCTGCTTGACCACCTCTCTGGATGCACTCTCTGATGCTGCCACTTGGCACTGAGAGAGCACATCTGGGAGCTTAACTTTAACCACAGATGCCTACTCTGAGACATCAGATGCCTCTGAGTTTCACTCAGCTCCAAAGTGCTGCTGAAGCTTGGCAAACACATCCCAATGGGAAGGTGAGAGGATAGGTAAGAAAGTGATTTGCATGCTTCCACAGCCTGGGAGTGAAATGCCCTACTCACAGCACTGAAGGGGATAAGAAAGTGGTCAGGCTTCTAATGACTTGTGCCATACAATCAACATCAAGCTGTAAATACCACTGGAAGATGTAGCTCCCTGGCAATCACTGCTTCTGCAAGAAACTCGCAGAATGACAGGATGCTCCTGATTTCTGGAATGCTGCAAATCTCAGTGCTGCAGCTCTCCCATGTTTCAAAATCAGGAGCTTGTCCTGCCTTTCTCCACCAGACAGTTAAGGACTGAAAGTACCCCTGCAGCTGGTTCTGCTCCAGATGTAAAACTTTACATCCATGGAGTACAGAAACTTGCTTAAAAGAATACAAGAGCTGTAGTGAGACATTCAATCATCTGACTCCAGGAATCCAAGTCTTGGGGCAAAAACCAACAGATAAAATCCCACAGTGTAACAACATTACCACTTGACTTATACAAGGCCAGATTCCAAAAAGGATAAAAAGAAGAGACACTGTTTTCCCTGAAGAAGTCTGGGAAGGCAGAAACTTAAGGCAAAATCATGCAATTGATTAAATTTCTTTCTAGGGTTGCCAGTGTAACAAAATGTTATGATGGCATTTAGTTATGTTTAGAATTGGAAATAGGTTTTGCTTCTTGCTTAATACCCATTTCTTAAGACTTTTGCCCCCAAAGTCTAAGTATTTACCTGGAGCACTAAAAGCAAAGAAATACACGATGCAGCAGCCCTTTGCTTGTCCAGAATCCACTATGAGATCCTGAATGTATTATACAGTGGGGATAATATTTTCAGTGTGTTGTGACACATGTGCAGAGTGTTGCTGCTTCTTCCACACACATCTCATTGCTTTCACTGCAAAATTTGTTCTTGGACACTTGCAGAGAGACCATGCCAAAAACAGTGGATGTACACGTACACTTTCAAACACCAGGTTTTGGCTTCCTGGAGGGAAAGTTTTTGTTGTTGTTTGGTTTTCAGCAAAGACCTCTTTCCAAAGGCACAAGGAACCATCCTTTTGCAAAACAACAAATTACAAGTGTTTCCCTCAACCACACACATGCTCTGTGGAAACTTAAGAGGATTCATTTGGTAAAACAGGCATGGACTGCACCAAGGTCTGGAAGGAAGTGTTTATTTCTTTTTCTTCTTTTTCTCATTGTTAAATGATCTCCCTCTCCTCCAGGCCATGGTAGGTACACATTGCATAGCTTTAGCTTTAATTGCTGTCCACATACATCTCTGCTTGTGAGGTTCATATGATTACCTCACTTCATGAAACATATCCCAGGCTTTACATCACAGAAGATGTGTCAGGAAGCAGCAACATTTCATGAAGAAATAACACTTGTGAGGAATTTTACTGCTGTGTCCACTTTTGATGCAAAGAAAGAGAAGGGACAGCTGGCTGAGGGAAGGGAAGAGAACAAATTTTTACCTTCTGGGGCAGCAAAGCCACAGTAACTTCTGTTCAAATCTTCTACATGATGCTTCTTTATGCTGACTGCTCTCCATCCATTCTCAACAGGTTCCTGTTTTAGTGCATGGCCCATCCTTGCTCTCCTACTTTTCCATATTAATTTGCAGCAGCATGTAAAGTGCTCCAGGATTCTCAAACTCAACATATTCTGTTATTCAACAGAAACATCTGTTTTCAGGGACTTTGCATGCAGGCACAGACATGGCCCTTTCCTTCACACCACCATCTTTTCTACTGGCCCAAATGAAACTTGTATTGTACAAATCAGTCCCAATGAAAGTCAACAATTTTAGATTGGTGTTGTGGTTTGACACTGGCTAAATGCCAGGAACTCATGAGAGTAATTCACTTACCCTCTTTGGCTACAGTTGGGCAGAAGAGAGAGAGAAAAAAAGGAATTAATGAAGGGTTCATGAGTTAAGGATTGGGAGAAAAAAACACTCTAAGGGCAAAATAGGTTCAAATTTAAAGGTATAAAGTAAATTTACTATTAATAGAGTCAGAGGAGGATAACAAGAAGCAAAATAAGTTCTTAAAGCAGCCTTTTTCTCCCAGCCCCTCCCTCCTTCCCACTAACACAGGAGGGAGACAGTGTGTGGGAGTTTGGGTTAGTTTGTCACTCAAGTTCTTTTTCTGTTTGCTCAGGGAGAGGAGTCTGTTCTCTGCTGTGCTGTGGGGTCCCTCCCATGGGCAAACAGTCTCCCCAAAACTGTTGTGGTGAGGGTCACTCATCCATGGGGTGCAGGATAGGCTGCTCTAGTGTGGAAGCAGGGGCTCTCTCTCCATCTCTGGAAGCTCCTCTATCTCTCTCTCCATTCATGTCTCCCACTGGATCCCAGCTTTCTCTGCTCCTGCTCCAGTGTGAGCATTTTCCCATGGGCTGTGAGTGGATCTCTGCATCCCCCATGGATTTCATGCATTCCAGGGGGACAGTTTGTTTCACTATGGCTCACAGAGGAATTTCTGCTCCAACACTTGGAGCACCTCCTTCCCCTCTTTTTTTCCCACTGACCTTGGTGCTGCCATGTTGTTTTCCCTCTCATGTCCTGTGCTGGGATGGCCCCAGCAACAGTACCTTGCCAGCCCTGGAAAAAACTGTGCCTGAGCTGTTCTGATTTTCTTCTTAACTGTGTCATCACAGACGTGTTACCAACCTCTCTAACTGGGCCAGCAGCACGTCCATCTTCAGAGCCATCAAAGACTGGCTTTGTTGGCCATTGTGGAAGCTTCTAGCAGCTTCTCACAGAAGCCACCCCTGTGCTCCCCTCACCTTCCCCGCTACCAAAAACCAGGCGGTGCCAAACTAGCACAAATCACAGAGATTACAAACAGAGCGAAGATGGTAAATGAGCCAGTAACACCCAACTATTGCAGTCACCAGAAAGTCTTCACTTTTACCAAAAATGCCTCTTAGAGAATCTCTACCCACATAATTTCAACACTCTGTAAACTCCTTAAGTAGGTTTCTGATGTTTAGCATTTTTACATCTTCTATACCAACACCTAACATCTTTTTCTGTAGAAAATGGGGTTTCCCAAATGAGGCCAATTAAGAATTTGGGGTGCCAGGAGTGGCAGGACAGCTCAAAGCCCTGTTGCAGTACTGGGCTCATCTGAAGTAATAATCTCACTCATAACTCCTGCTTGTAAACATCCTTAATCACTGGGTACAGTGGTAAGCCTCTCAATAAGTACCTGTGTCAGAAGACAGACCTGCACTTGTGGTCAGATCCAGGCTACTGAAAGTTTCAGCAGCCAGATTGGTTAGGAAAAAAACCCACCAGCATCTATTTACAGATTCACATACCCACCAGTTGGATTTTATTTTCACCCACAGTGAGATCTTCCATCTATATAGCCTTTGAAATATGAATCTGAAACTTTATGCTGGAGGACAGAATTTAAAACCATTTGTTACCCAGTGTCATGCTCTTGAGTTTATTTCAACTATTTTTCCTTAACTGTGCTAAAATAATGAATAATAAATACTGGTGGCAGCAGCAGCAAGAGCAGCTGAAACATCCAAACCAAATCCATGCTACAAAAGGAAACAAGTAATAAAATTTCTCTCCTTCTCCTTTACTTTCTTTTCTCATTTTTTCCCCAAGGATTCTACTGTCATTATTGTCCACTTAATCTTTTGCTTTCCCTGCTCCTTTCTGCCAAAGGGTATGAAGGACTGTAAGAGGTCAGAGGATTTCACATCAGTCCTCTACTTATTTTAGGTACTGACTGCTCCTGGAATGTGTAATTAAATCCTAATAACTGGGTTAGAAGAAGGTGTCCCTACCAAACTTTGCTCTGAAATACTAAATACTGAATCTTTGAAATACTAAATCTATGACTTTCATACAAGGTGCAGGAAGTGTCCAGTGGGATCTCAGTGCCAGGCTGGTTTCTGGATCTTGTTCCCTAAAACAGCCACAGCAAAAATTTATGAGTTCTATAAGTTGACGCGGTTAATGTAAATGTTTACTATGTAAATGTAATGATTTTGTTTCGTTAAAGGCTACCAAGAATGAAACAAGTAGTCCTGACAAGCCATCCATGAGTGATCATGGGTCTGCTGAGAGACAAAATGTGCCCTATTAGCACTGCAGGCCTGACCACCTGCCTCTACCCAGCTAACAAATGGTTTGGGAAGGACTGCACACAAATTAGGGGGGAATAAGAACAACAACTGAGGAAGTTCAGAGGGGGACTCTGTGAAAAAGAAAAGCATTTGCTGAGGAAGGACAACTGAGAAGGACATCTGCTGGGATATCCTGAAAATCTACTGGAGGTATCATCTGCTGGGCAGGCAGGTGTGCATGGGCACCACTGATTTAAAATATATTTAATCACAGGGACTGTCCCTGCTGTTAATAAAGAAAACTTGGTTTGCCACTAGCCATGTATTCCTATGAGGAAGCCAAAGAGATTTGTCCAAACTCAGCCCAGCTGACCACAAGTTAGTACTTACAGCCTACAGTGTAGGAGGAAATTGTCAGACATGAGACTGGGGAAAGGTAACAGCTTGATGCCCAAGCCTTGAAAGGCAAGACTTGAGAGTGTCCAGAAAGGAAACAGAGGAGTTCCACTGTTGCAAGTCTCGCTTGAGATTTGGAAGCTTCAGAGAGTTGTTTCATTACAGTCTTCCACTTAATAAATATACAGATTTAGTGTGAAGGATCTTTCTTTTTATCATCATCTCCATAAGCTTTTACAAACAGGTGAGGCAGTGTTCTTTATCTCTTCCATGATCCATCCCTGATAACTCCAGGGGATATCTTCTGCTAAGAGTCACTTCATGACTCTTAAAATTACACAATCCCAGTGTGAGATGCTCCACTCAGGGGGAGGAACCAAGCATTCCTACTGGATATAATCTGAGATTTGGAAAGCCACAAGCAGCCTTATCCACTGAATTCCCAGAGGACAAGAGCTCCATAACCACCTCTGGACCTTCAGAGGAAGACCAGACCCTTCTACAGGATCACTGCTTCAAGAGAACCACATCTATCACTTCAAGAGGACTGCAGCCACCATTTAATCAGACTGCTACCAACCCCCTGGCCAACACGGTGTCAGGTGACTCTGTCAGGTTAAGCCAGTGGGGTTTTTGCATTTATTTTCATTTTCCTATTAAAATGTAGCTCTGACTTGGAGTCTCCCACTAGTTTGCTTTCAATTAAGTACAATTAGAAAGACTGACAGAGCAGCTTTACTGGTGAGTTGTATTTTTTTTACCATGACGGTAGTTTGGAATCAAGTTACCCTTTGAAGCTGGCAAATACAGACAATAAAAATGCTCTGCTGCCCCTTGCTCTCTCACAAGTGCTTTTCTCTATAGACACACAGGCGCATTTAAAAAGTAAGCAAGAAAAATCTTCCTATATTTGAATTTTATAATCATCAAGCCAGGGGACTTGTGCAAGGGCATTGTGTTTATCAGAACTAGATTCTTGACAGGAAATGCTGTAGCTGATTGGTTTCTTTAAATAGAAAAAAAGAAAAGAAAACAAAACAAAAGAAAAAAGTAACATGCCTGTGCAGCAGAAATTATAGAGGCAGTCCTTCAGAGCAGGCAGCAAGAGACCTGGCAGTTTTCTCTGGCTGTGTAGCTCAGTGTGACTAACATGAGCAAATGTCAACACATGCTCCCTAAACCCTCAACCAGGCTAATCTGGCAGGGACTGTCCTCAGCAATGAGGAGCTCCTTAAATCAAGGATCCGAGCATCAGTGTGATGGATGTGCTGCTCCAAGCAATGTGGAGCATGGCCATGCTGGGTGAGCTGATAAACAGCCACCCAGGGCTGGTGAGATCTGCCTGCTCCTCCCCTGCACAGCTGCAGCGTTGTACCCAGGGCTCACGGCTCAGAAATGTGCTGCACTGCACTGGATCCATCCTCCTGCCTGCACTGAAGGGCTGTAAGAACCGCTTTGCCTCCTCATTTGGAGTCAGGCTCTGCTTTCCCCCGCTGAACACCTACATCCCTGCCTCCCAGCTCCCCAGGATGGGACACCCAGAATTGACAGGCTGCTCTGCAAACAGCACGGAGGGGAGCAGCTCTCAGCTGCCAGTGGCTGCAATTGTCAGGGAGTGTTTGTTGGGGTGGCTGGTGGCAGACCTCTGCATAACTGGGAGTGAATGGGGCTGCTACGTGCCTTTCATGCCTTTGTGTACGACTGAAGTGCGGGACAATGAGAATGGAAACATTTTTCCTGTTCTTGACATGCAACTGCCTCCTGGAGGATACAGTCTCCACCAGACAGATGGCTAATTTCTTTACCCTAACCTCCTCCTCCAGCACTCCAGTGTTAGTATGATGTTCTGCCCTGGAGTGAAGCCCTAATTGCTGTCAAACGTTTAGAGACAAAAGTGGTTGTCTATATATCATTCATGCAAGTGTTGTTACCAGGGTGTGAATTAAACAGCAGAAGCCACTTGTCAATTGACTCCAACCTGAGCCATTTTGCTCAAATCCTGGCTTGCATTTTAAAGGATCAAGGTTGACAATTCTTATTTCAGTGCAGGCAGGGACTGTGCACACCAGAAGATGCCGCATCATTCACTGAAGGACCCTCAGCTGCTCTGCCTTCATTAGGCTTACAAAGGACATGGGGTGCTCTTTCCCCTGATCATTCAGAAATCCTCCCATGGAAAAAAACTGTTCATTTTCCTTTGTCCTCACCAGCTAAACCCAAGGGGCTGTTCAGCATGAAACACACACTGAGCACAAAGCCAAGACACAGAGTTGCTCATTTGTCTCGCTCACATATAAGACGTATTTTGGGACCGACAAAGTTCTTGTTTCCCAAAGATGTGGCTGCCATTGAACAGACAGGTAATACTAATGGCCAGACGGTGACAGTCAGCTATTGAGAGGCTGATTAGATGCACATTTATTGTCTAATTATGTTGTGTGACAGCACAGGCTGCTGAACACCATTTTAACATGCAGAGTAACACCTCAGGAGGCTCTTCATTATGCATTCAGTGGGCTATTTTCAGACTAAACAGCATGTCAGTGGCTGTGTTTATCCTTTTCCACCTGGGCAGAGGAAACAGTTCAATGTTCCTCCAGGGAATTAATACATATTACAGCCCACACGTTGATTCTTCTCAACAGACAGAAATGGCTAGACATATTACATGTTTCCAGAAAATATTGAGGTCCTGACAAAGAGGGATTGCTGGGGGAAAAAATGAGTTTGAGCAGAGCTCCTGAATTTAAAGGAAGCCAAATTCCCCAGGATCAGCATGAAACCCTGCCTGCTTTCCCCGCGTGCTGAGGTGCACATGCACAAGCAGAACATGGACATGCAGAACCTCTTGTACAACAGCTTCTGACAGCACTGTGAGAGGGGAGTGCTTTTCCTGGGTCTGAAAGTGGTGGTGGGAGTCCTGTGAGCCAAACCACATCAGTGTCTGCCCTGGAATGCTGCTGGGCTGAGAAGGCAGCATCTGCAATGGGGCTCATGGGGGCCCTCCCCTCTCCCTATCTCTCCCTGTGTGATTTACTTCCACTTGCTGAGAATACTTCATCTCATACCCTTTAACAAATTCTGCCGGTGGCTTCCTGGGAATGGATTCATTCCCATGCCTGTAATTCCACAGCAGTGACTGAAAAATGTACAAATCATTACTCTTTCTTTTCTTTTTCTTCCCTTAACCCACACAGCTTTGATAAAAAATGGCACCTGCAAGAGGCTACTCTCCCCAAACCTTGGATAGCACCTGGTAGTTTTCCTAGACATAGCAAGGCCAACAAAGAGCAATAGAAATGTTACAGGATGCCCATGTGGTTTTAGCTTACAGAGGGGAGGGGACAGGATGGACAAGGCCTGTCTAGAGATGGTGAAGGTGGGTGGTTCTTGAAGTCTCTGAGATGAAGACCACTGAAAGCTCAGAGAGTCTCTTGGGGAAAGGCCTATAGCCCTCTCATGCCCTCACATTCCTCCTGAGGCATTGGCTTCCACCCAGTGTCCAGGATGGGATGCTAGGCTGGGATGCCAGGTCCATGGGCTCAGGCACTGTCAGGTACCTAATGTCACCCCCCTATACCCCCTCCATTTTCAGGACATGGGAGGGCATCAAAGGAGGAAGCAGCATGTATTCTGTGAGCAGCTCTGACACGGGAGATTGCAAGGTCAGTGGTCCCTCCTCTCCGCCAGTAAAACCTTAACCCAACTTGAAATGAAAGAGTGTTTATTAAAATTGACATTTCTCTGGTGTCTGCCCAGCTGATTAGAAGTAACAGCTGTGAAGCCAGCAGTGAAGAGGCCTCATATCCCAGAAGCTTCAAAAACACTTTATATCCTGCTTTATTACTGATTTAACAGCCACATGAAAAGATTTAGAGTCAAGTTTCTGCAGACTGAGAGGACCACGCAGCTCCCCATAAGCACCTGCAGTGCTTCTCTGGGGCTGCAGCACACACCAGGAATGGTCATGAGAGCACCCATGGGACCTGGGAGGGGCTGCTGGCACCTTCAGAAGGTGGAAGGTGATTCCCAGCTGCTCCAGGCTGGGCAGTGGAGGATGGAGGTGCTGCTGGCAGCTCCTCAGAGGCAGGCATGCTCCTCCTCAAAGTGATGGCAAAGCACATTTGGGAAGGTTTTCTGTGGCAGAGGAATATTGAATTCATTATGCTTCAGGGAAAAACTTAGAGGTTAAAATGAAATGGCAGCAGGTGCATCTAATAAGATTACAAGGTTCCCCTGGGATGCACTGGGAGAGCAGTTTCACTGTGTATTTCAAACAAGGCTATACTGTTGAAATCAACAGGATTTTAGTTGCAAAAGGCAAGCTAATTGGGAATTCAATTCATGATTATTCAGGTATAAGGCATAACACAGTCAGAGATGTGCTCAAATAAAATCTGCTTGATCCAAGTAAGGAAGAACAAAGTGGATGTACCTCCTGCGTACAAATGTATGAGACCTGAGTATGGAGATACAGGTGGAAAGTACACCTTGCAGAGATTTCTGTACTGTCATTAAAAAGACATTACAGTGAAAACAGAAAGAAATATATCATGCTAAAACACCATTTAGATTCTGAGGCTCTCTGCTTTAATACCTTGCACAGCCTCAGAGGAGGGGCTAGATATGCCAGCATGTCACCCTGAACTAACCAAGCAGTTTCCAGATCTGTAGCTTACAGATAACCTTATGCAATGAACTGAATTAAACCTTAGACTTTATTTTACTGTATCTGTAAAAAATTAAAACAAACTGTAATTCTGCCATGTTGCATCTAAGCAGAACCTGTACAGCCACCTTTCAGACATGCTTATAAGGCAGAACTGACAGCCTGAATGGTGGAGATGCTCTGAAGATCCTATACAACCCTCAAATAAATCTCTGAATTTCTATTTGAGCCAATCAATCTGGCTTTCCAAGTGTCAGCTGGTGACACATCTGTCAGCATCCAAGTGCTGCAGTCACAGGGTAAGCTGTATTCACAGCTGGAAACTTGGCTTAGTGATTGCTTACACTTAAGTAAAAGATAACCCTGGATTATGCATTTCACACAGCAGAGGTTAAAAACAGGACTGGGGTTTGTGTTAATGCCAGTACAATGTTTCTCTCTAACCCCAAGCACATATGAGGTTGCCTGTAGTAATGTTTTCCCTCAGTTCCACCTTCTGTGCTGTCCAGGAAAAATAAAGGCAAGCTCCCACTGCAACAGGGACTCACTGCACAGCTTGTAGATCCAAAAGGAGATAGCTTTAACTATAAAAAAATCCTATCCTATTCTCTGTTTAAAGTTTCCAGCTTTGGCCTAGGAGCATCCACTTGCATACCTTTATATCGCTATATTGACTTGCATGTTGACAGCTGCTGTTAATATCAACACAAGGTGTCCAAGTACCCCTGGGATCCTACCAGCCCTCATGAGCCTGTAGGGCTCAGTTTAGAGAGCATCTCTGAATGTTCCACCTGATGAGAGGGCAGTGAGGCAGGTATTTTAGCTAGCTAAGCAATGTGTTCCTCAAGCCAGTTCCAGTGGAACCATATGCAAACTAGAGCCCTAGTAAACGCTACAGGAAGACACAAAGACGATTATTTTAAAATCCAGCAAGCAATGAAACAACTTTACCATAACTCAGAAGCACTTCAAAGGGTCACAATCAATCAGTTAAGAGGAATGACCACACAAGTAACTGTAAAAAAAAAAAAAAAAACAACCTGTAAAAAAACTGCAGACTCTTCTACACTTTCAGTGAAGGTTTCCCAGAGCTATATTCACAAAGGAGTACTTGTTTAGATCTCTGGGAGATATCTGGAACACACCAGCTTCAGCAGCCTGGGGCTCATGGGGGAATCTAGCCCAATTTTCTGGACAGCCATCCCATGAAGCAGCATCCCTGCATTCAGCAGTGTAACAAATGAAACACCTGGCAGCTGGCCCTGGAGTAGCTTTTTGGAACTGCTAGGTGAGAGAGACAGGCCCTCTCTCCAGGCCATCCTCCTTTTCCCTCTGACTGGTAATTTCCATAGTCCCTCACCCTGTCTCTCCCTCAGTGAAACTGGAACCACTCTCTCACCATCAGTCAGAGCTGGTGAGAAATGCCATGACTAAAAGTGGCTCTCAGTGAGGCTATCCAGAGGCTGTAGCAGGGAGCAGGGACAGTGCATCTCCCTCTCCCAGGCCAGCCTGCAGGATCAATGAGCCCTTCTGCAAGGGTGGGATGGTGGCTCTCGAGGTGACAGTCATTGCTAAGTGACACAAGGGCTTTATCACCTCTGCCATAAGGGCTTCAGTGCAGGAAATCAGCCCTTCCCTATCACACCACATTGGAACTACCAGTTTTTCCACCCAGTCAGCAGCTTCCTTAGAACTGCGACCCACCGTGAAATAGAATGCAGGCGCAGATATTTTAACATCATTTTATGGCTTCTAATAGCTTCACCTCAAACGCAAGATTTTTAATTCTGGTTCATTTTTAAACAGCAGAAAATGTAGTTTAATATGTTTTACAAAAGTGGCAAGAACAGAAAAGGAAAAATGTAAGCAATTGGGAGAATAAACGGAACAGGAAACAATGTTGTACCTGCAAGACAGTACATCCTTTTCATGCAGAACTGATTAGAATGAACCAGAGGGTTTAAGAAAGCAAGAAATATGTACTAGAGAAATAGTAGGATGCCACTGCTAACACAGAGGTCTTTATCCCAAACTACTTCACTCTTGGCTCTTTACCTCTTTGTGTCCCAGTTTTCCTAAAAGGGAAATCAACTGCTTCCTTTCTGATAATTAGGAGGATAAGCTCATCACTAACTGGTGCTGTTGGCACACCTACTGGTGATGACAGAGGGGGACTGGGCCAGGAGGGCTCCCTGAGCTTGGCCCCATGTGTGAGGGAAGCAGGCTAAAATCCCTGCACTCTTCTGCTGCAGGCAAGCTCACTCACCTTCCATCTGTCACTTAGCTCTCCAGCACTGACAGATGAGGCTGGGGCTGTGTCCATCCCGCTGCACTTCCACAGTGGGCTACCTGTGTGGCAGAGAGAGCTTCACTGCTGGAAAAGCCTCTCCTGCACATCTGCAGTCCATTAAGGCAAACTGCAGTCTGTGCCAGTTCACCTTAATGTGCTGGGCTGTGAGCTATGGCTGCTCAGGAGCTGATTCAAAAATGATTAAGTGGCTCTTGCTCCAAGGGCAGCTACTGTGGGATCAGGGATGGATGACAGTCGGGCACAGCAACTTCCTCCACTGCTGCTTGTTAATTCACACATGTTTCCAGGCCGGGGCACTCAGAAGGAGGGAGGCTGACAGAGGGACTTACCACAGTCTGGTTTAATACAAACCCTGTCAGCTACATACATGTGTGTGGCATGGCCATGTGCCATCCCTTTACCATTCTCTCACACACCTTAACTCATTCCCACCCACACACAAGCCCATAAACTATCTTTTTCTCTCTGTTGCAAGTGCCTGTGTGTTTTTAAAGAGAGAGAGGAGTGCCTGAAGAGCATGGAAGTAGCAACCCAAAAAGGGGAGGATGCTACTAGCTCTGAAGGCCATTCCCAGAGCTCAGCACTTGTGGAACCTAGGAGTGAGCAACAGGAGAGTGCACAGTGAGTACACATTTGTCCCCTCTTCTCAGCCCAGAAAGTGTGCTGAAAACAGTACAAGCAACTTGTCTGGGAGACTGACTCCAGCTGCCAGTCAGCCATGCTGGCTGCACTCCTTTGTTCCTCAGCCTTTCTCTTAGGGCCCTGCTCAGAGGGAGACTGCAGCACGTGCTCAGCAGCTGGGCTCCATGCCCACAAAAAAAGGAAGGAATGAGATATCTGACACACAGGCAGAGCAGCTTGTGTGTGGCAAGGAAAAGAGGCCATGTCAGCTCTGGTGCTGCACTAGGAATAGCAGTGGGCTTCCCTTGTGGAGATCAGCAGAATAAGTGGGTGCCACAGCACCAGTTGTACAGGTTGAATTTCAAAGCTAAATTGTTGAACAGCAATAGTCACCTGCAAGGCAGCAGGCAGGACTCACACAGAGAACCACCAGCACACTTATGAGATTCTGAGAGCCAGCATGTTGCTGCTCCCACAGCAGTGGCTCTTGTGCCACCATGGAACTCTGCTGCCCAGCTCACTTATCCCTCCTATAACCTAGAGGCTGCTCCAGGTAGGTTCCAAGGGATGGTGAGCACAGGGGAGAGGAATCTCATCCAGCATGGCTCAGTGGCACAACAGGAATACAAGCTAGACCTCCAGGCTCTCACTCTGGTCCTCATGCCCATCACCTTTAGCTCCCTTGCTCATATGCACCAACTCTAATTTATATATAATTTACATTTTTATTCTTAGTCCCAGCTATGCCACCAAAACAACTCAGGCCACTGGGGTTTGACAAACGCTTAAGAAAAGCTCATTTTGAGGCAGCAGTTGCAGATTTATACTAAATATGATAACAACTACACCCTGTCTGCTGCTTCTACCCTGAAAGTGAAGGATTGAATTGAGCAAAGCCCTCTTCGTGGAGTTTGTGACTGGTGGCCACTCCTGTAGTGCTGCTTCAGATCCCTGTTATTTTATTATCCCAATCTTTACGAGTTCCCAGGGAAAGTGCAATCACAGCTTTGCGGCTTCCTGGAGCAGCTGTCCCCCTGCACTGCTGCAGCCAAAAAAGCTGACACCAGAGCCTGGCACTGTGCTTTTTATTGCCATTCTACTCCTAATTGGAGCAAAAAGGAGCATGCAGAGTCATGCACCAACCAAGGAGATATTAGCTAATAGAAATTGTGCCCCACTGCACTAAATGCTAGTCACTTAAATCAATGTCTTCCTTCTTCCTCTCACCTCCATCTCATTCTCTCCACCTTCCCTGCGCCTTCATCCTTCCCTCCCCCTCTCCTTCTCAGCCCCTCCTTCCCCAAATCCTCCCCCACAGTCTGACATCTAATCCCTCTAGGGCAATTAAAAGCAGGACCAACAACAAAGGGAAGGCAACAGGAAACCCTATTATTCATCCTCTGCAGCACACTGTCCCCTCGGGTTTGCAGCACCCACCCCTGATGCAGGTAGCAGGCCCCCAGCCCGGGGCAGGGGTCCCCACAAGCTGGGGTACCTGGGGTGCTGTGCAGTGGCTGTGGGTGCCTTCCCCCCTCCCTGCACCTAAGAGCCACTCGTCTTTCTCAGATCAATTACTACAAATGATTTATGTGGCCAGTCAAGAGGGCCTGCCAGGGTTCTTATTTCATCTCTGAGAAAAGGAACTCTGCTGGAATTTTATCAGGGAGCTTGGATTAAATTGACAGCTGCCTTTTGTTTTGTTTTTAAAGACCTTCCCTTCAGAGAACAGCATTCTGCCTGGATTTTGGCGGGGGGAGGAAATCCAACACCAAGCAAGGGTACAAGCCCCTCCTTTAAGAGAAAAATCCATTTACTTCACTCCATATATATTTTAAGTGAGGCCATTTTTAAGGAGCTGACATCTGCAAAGCGATCCCCACTCCCACCGACTTGAAGCAGCATTTTATTTCACTTCACTGAAGCCACGAAGGCAACAGCTTTTCCTCCCTGGTGCAAGTGTCAGCGAGGCTGACAGAGGGAAACGATGGAGTCTTCATCTCAACACGAGCACAGTCACCTTAAAATGCTGCCAGCCTTGCCACACACAAAGCATCCTGCATCCCGTTCCATGTCCAGGCATACAATCACGGGGTGTGCACAGGCAGCCAGGGACATGCACATATTGCACTCAGGAGCACGGGGAGGCTGATCCTGGTGCATTTCAGAGGGACCCCATGCAGGCAGACATGCTGGGACACAGCGAAGCAGAGCAGGCAGGCACACACGCGCCGCAGCACAGCGCACACGCGGGAAACACGCCAGCAGGCATGCAGCTACACACAAATCATCCCAAAATGTGCCCAGAACGGCACATGCACAGGCAGAAGGCATAGAGAGACACACAGACAGAGCTGATTACAACTTCAGGCACTGCCAACAGCAAGAGGTATTAACAAGTATTTAACCAAGTCAGCTGCCTCTTTGCTTTAGTAGCTGGTTCTTGCACACCCTTTGAACAGATTTGAAAGCATTTGTTCCCTAGATAACACGATTTGGGCTTTGTATATATATTTGGGAGGCAAAGTCTAACACAAGGACGTAAAATTATAGAGGATGCCAGCAGAGATTACAGCATCAGTGGTGAGAGGTCTAGATATTGCCTTAAAAACAATTCTGGGTTTGATACAAAGCAGCAGTCTTTCTCTGTACTGCAGGGTGGTGTGGAGGAGGAGTATGTTAATTCTGTATTAAAAGAAGTGAATAGGATTACAAAATAGAGATGAGCAGTCCAATAACAATGCTAAGAAGGTGCAGAAAGAGGATGCAGGGTGGTATGGTTCACACAAAGGAGAGGCATGTCTCATGGCAAAGGACTCTGTCAACCTGAAATCCAGGCATTTCAGAGACATAAGCAACAGTATTTTCAATAAATTTACCTGCCCAGATGCCTGCTCTCACTTATTTTTTTTTTCCTATTGATGTTTTCATACTTTCAGATTATTTTCTGCCTGCCATCACTTTGCAGAAGAGCTAAATATGCCTTTGGGGGGATGAAAAAAGCTTAGACACCAATGACACCCATGTGCTGCTCAGTGCACCAAGACATTTGAAAGGGGAAAAAATAAAAACACTGGTTTGCCTCATACTACTTCCTCTTGGCACTTTAGGTTTTATCATCATCAATATTAACCCTAACTGGTTTCAGAAGAAGAAACATTTTTAAGCCAGCTGGCATTCTTTTAAATGCAAAACCTTTAAGCTACATGTGTTTTTTGCTACTCTGTCCACAGAAACTGCATTCAAAAGATGCTACTTAATTTATTACAAAATGGCCACATTTTCTCACTCCTTCCAGCCTCCCATCATTACTTTTCCTCTAAGTGGGCATGTTTACAAAGACTTGAGAGCTTCCAGCTCCCATATCCCAGGAAAGTAATCTCCCTGCTGTAGGCTATAGCTGGCAGGAATGCTCTGCTCTCCTCCTCAAGGCCGGGGAGAATGCTTTGGTGTTCAAAGACCAAGCTGGCAGCATCTTCATCCCCAATCTCTTATAAAGATTGCACCAAGACCAGTCACTTCTCCCTGCCTGTGGTCACGTCACTTGGATAAAGGAGGAGAGCTGAGTACGCTGTTAAACAAAGAGGGTTATGCTAATTTTATGCTAATTAGGTGTATCAACACAGCACTGCTATAGAATTACTTCCCTCTGCCCAGGCCTTCTTCAGCTGCAGAAAGGATGACAGGGGGAGCTGACAAGGCACAGTAAGGATGAATGCAATGCAGGGAGTCCAGCAGCACTCAGAAAAAGAAAAAACTCTGTTACTTTTGGAGGGTTTACTCTCTTTGTGGCTCCATTCCCTTCCAGTGCAACCCTTGGCAAGGCTGCCAAGCTCTCAGTCCCAGAAATAGCATGTCAAGCAGCAGAAAAACCAGAGGGGAGGGGGAGATGCAGATAAAAATAGAGGGAAATGTTGATTGCATTGTTACTGCTTCAATTAAGCTCAGACACTTCAGCCTGATGAGTCAACAGCAATGACAAGAGGGCACAGAAAACAAGAGCAACTGCAGTGCAAACCAGTTTATCAGTCCCACTAATGTGGAAAGCACTGAACTCCCAAACCAATCACTGTGACAGGGAAAGGAGGAAGTGCTCTAACATTGTCCTTCCTGCACCGGTCTGACAACAGCAGCAGAAGCCACAAAAAGGTGGTGAGTTAATAATGACTGGGCAGGAGAGCTGGTGGCTTGGACCAGAGCAGCCCTCCCCAGCCCAGCATGCAGCACTGGGCAGTAAAAGTGGGGCTCTGGAGGCCAACTTGGCTGGTTAAAATGTAGCCATTGTCTTCTCCAGGGGCTTAAATCACGCTTGTGATTCTTTGTGCGTTTCAGCGGCAGCGGCAGAGACAGGGAAGTAACAGATGGGTGTAATTACAGGGACCCAGGCACAGTCCCTTCTCCATCACCCCATGTGATGCACATTTTCTACACGAGAATAGACTGCCTTGCACCCTGCCCGTGACTGGGGGTGATCCAACTTCCTCCCCATACCACCTCTGCTGCTCAGAGCTGACAGAGCAGGGATTTTGGTCAGGGGAGGCAGCAGTGCAAGTACAGCATATGCTGAGTGAGAGGGAGGACCAGTAGCACTACAGAATGGGAGGTTGGGTGGGAGCAGCCACCAAGCTGCCCCTGTGGGTCCCTCTCTGAGTGTGAGGGGACAGGCATGAGGCAGCAGGATGGAAGGCAGGCAAAAACTCTCAAATAAGATTTGGTTGGGGTTGTCTGTGTCACCCGCTATGTGAAATCACCTCTGAAAAGAACGGAAGAGATGCAGTTGGTCATAACTTCAAACAGTCTGTCTCTTGGTCTTGCCACACCAATCCCTGGGAAATGTTCACCTCTCCCTGTGAAGTAGTTTACAACACATATAACATCACCATTTATTGCACCATCTGCCAGCGCTCCTCCTTTTACCAACCCCATCAAAGGAATGCTGAGGAAGTCATGTATGGAACCACTTATGACCAGCAGCAGTGCCATAAAGCTCTGCTCTGCAGCCTGCGCTGCCTGGGTTATCCCACCACATCCCAATTCAGGCATTCATTCCATTCTCGTCCTGTCAGTGCAATGTAATGTTCTTACACTCAGAGGTTTTGTTAGCTCAGTGTCCCATCTCTGACAGTAGCCAGCCACAAATTCTTAGGAAAAGCCTAAAAGGAACAAGGACGGATGCATAGTGAGCTGGCTCCTGGGATCCCTCCCAGCATCCAGCAATTAGGATTAAGAACATCCTGTGCTGGTGACTGTAGAGATCTAACACCCTTGTTCTTAACTGCAAAGCTCTCCTCAGTGCATTAAAAAAATTGCTTTTACATACAATTTCTGCAGCAGCATGCAGCAGGGAATTCTGCATATTAAGTTGATGTTGTGCAGAAAAACAAGCAAAACAAACCCAAAATATTCTGCTTTAAACCTACTACCCACTCCTGTGCTGCTCCACAGACACTACATTATCATGCTCCTTTACTTTGACAGTGGGGAAATCTCACATTTGGGGCAGCTCCCTGGGTACCCAGGTACCTCCTGAAGGTCTACCCATGTCTCCCTTACTGAACAGCTCTTCAAGTGATTCCCACCTGTTTGTCACTGACTAGCCAGCCATTATTGATTGTGGCAGGGGTATACAATTTTAAGACAATCCTATGCCTAGGTTTTAAAAGTCCCTTTTGGACCTAGAGGCCCATCAATCTGCATGGTTTGGGCTTGCTGTGCCTGCCAGTATTTGAGAAAGAAAATGTGCCAAGCTTCTGCCTCCTTTTCCAGGGGAGGAGGAGCCCAGTTAACATGGGGTTCACTGGGGTGGCATTTGGCAGGAGTCTGGAAACAGGCTCTCTGGCATAGCCCATCATCCCACTACCAGTCCCTCCCATGCCAAAAGTCACAGAGTGTAACGCCAGAGTTTGCTGAGCAGGGTTAACATCACTGCAGGAGAAAGGAAATCCCGTGGTGAGCTAGGGTGCTCCCTAAGTGCATCTGGGAATTGCTCTTTACCTTCCCAACTGGGGCAGCATCCAGCTGCTGAAAGGAAAATAAGCACACCTGGAAACACTCAATAGCACCTGAGGTGAAAACCTGCCCACCCCACTGCACAGGGCAAATACAGCTATCCACTCCCAAGACATGGATCTGTCAGAGAGGAAAGGGGCTGGCACAGGATTAGAGGGAGCAACATTTGAAAGTCCTCAGATCCTGTGTTTGCACACAGGCAGGGCCACATCCAAGGTTCACAGTCTTGCTGGTAGCTATTCATCAAAACATTTGCACTGCCAATTGGACAACATTTGTTAAAAATCTATGCTCAGTTCACAAGGCTTGCACCAGACTGTCCAAATAAATGACCAAATAATCTCTTTTCTTAATGTTACCTCCCAGTATTTAGGATTCCTTCATGCCAGATACCCCGCTGAAGGAAGAAGGGCTGGCATGGGGGAGGAGTGGAGATGGGGATGCTCAGGGGAAGAGCCCAGCCAATATTCATTCTGTTTCGTTCCCCTGTGAGATCCTTTCCATCACACTACTGAGCACAACACAATTAGTGAAAAGGGCCCATTTTTCCTCCAGGAGCCAAGGTCCCAAAAAGGTACAGCTTCAACATCATTAGCAGTTCATCTTCTTAAACCTCCGGGCAGCCCCTAGGCAGATCCCCTCATGCAAACCCCACATCCCTCCCCCTTTTTTGGTGTCTGCTTATCAAACTAATGAAGCACATCTACACTGAAAGGTCTAGAGGTAGAAGACAGCAGCTTAACCATGATTCAGTACATGTCCTTTCCCCTCCTCCTCTTTATCAAATAAAGCAAGCAGAATTTCCTACACTTAAATGGAAGGGAGGAGGAAGGAAGGAGGGTAAGGGGAGGGAGACATTTGTCTGGTAATTCCCAGCAGAAGGAGATGTCTGTTTACTTTCTTTGACTGAGCACTTGCATATTAAAAAGGCTCAGTTCCTTAGCGGACAGGATTTATCAGTGCCACATTTTCTACTTAATAGGCCAGAGCTGGCAATGCCTGCTCCAGGTAGCTGGAGACAGAAAAAAAAAACTTTGTGTGACCTTCCCCTTGCCCTTCTCTGAGTCCCCTCTGTACAGGGGAGCCAGCAGAGGATGCAGAGAGAGCTGAGAGCCGAGGGCCATGCGGTGGGGAAGGGATGCTTCATGTGCCTTAGTACTAAAACAAGACCACTGCAAAAACAGTGAAAGCACAACAAGGCTCCATTAGCTTTTTTCCATTCAGTGATATCCGGAAAGGCAATTTCCAGCTTTAGATAAAAACACATAAACATCTTTCATCATGTCACTGACCTAAATATAGATGATTACTTCAAGGCAAGAGAAATAAAAAAATAAAAAAGGAAAAAAAGCCCTATTCTTATACCTTCAAAAGCTATGAAGCCCTAGAAGCAGACTGCAGTAAAGAAGAGCAATAGATAACCAGTCAGATGTAAAGAGAAAGGAATACATGTTCTTGAATGATTGTCCTGATGGACCATTATCCTGGGCAATGCTTTTGCGTGCCCTGTGACACAGGCTTTTTCCATGTCCTCCTGGACACTTGGCTGTCTCCTGGGCTGCCTCTTCCTGGCACCCAGAGCCTTTCCCTGCAGCACAGTACAGCAGGCAGGACCTTTGCTTTGCCACAAAGCCTCTGGAGTTCAGATTCACATTAATCCCACCTTAACCAGGCCATTATACTGCCTAAGGGGTCAGGCCATGTTTTTCAAAGGGACATAAAGTTGCCCTTGGACCTAGGGACACACTTTGAAACATGTCAGACCTACACAGGAGCCAAAGTGGTGCTAGACTCCAGTAGCACTTGAGCATGAGCCTAAGAGTGCTTGATTTTGTTTCCTCCAGGGTCACCCTCACACCACAGTAAGGTTGCACTGCTCTTGTGAAGGATTAGTGGTTTTGCTCTCAGTACCTCTGCTGGTTTGCAGCAACAATCCCCAAAACGACAGTGTCAGGGACCCACCACTAACAAGCTAGAGGGTTCCAGGAACACACACACTGGAAACACAGGCATTTGCAGGTAAGCTCTTTCTACTAACACAACCCAACATTAAATATCAGTGACAAGTCATGATTCTCCATATTTAATGCATGTCCTACCATTCACAACCACAGAATCCTGTTTTATGACCTTCCCTGGTATATACTGGGGTCAGAATTGGGTACTTAATTGTTCCCTGCCTCAGTTTAAATGGTACATCATCAGAATATACAGAAAAACTATCATCTTGGGATGCTGTGTGAACTGTCATAGGTAATTGCAAAGGCAGATGTGCATTTGGTGATCAGCTGCTGGTTTTTTAAAATCAAGTAACAGGCATTTAAATCCTACATGCAGCCTTCCAGTACTTTATACCACCTTCCAGTACTTAAGGGAAAGGCTACAAGAGAGCTGAAGAGGGACATTTTACAAGGGCATGCAGTGACAGGACAAGGGGGAATGGCTTCACACTGACAGAGGGTAAGTTTAGATTGGATATTAGGAACAAAGTCTTTTCTGTAAGGGTGGTGAGGCACTGGCACAGGTTGCCCAGACAAGCTGTGGATGCCTCATCCCTGGAAGTGTTCAAGGCCAGGAGTGAGATGATCTTTAAACCATTCTATGATTCTGTGATAGCTGTTGTCACAGTTTCAACTCAGCCTTCCTTCTGCTGGGTCAGGGGGAGCTTTGCCTGAGAAAGGGCTTTGGGAGCATGAAAGCTATTGTTTACACAGTAAAAAAAAATGTAACTATTGTCAAATAAACTGTATACTATTGTAAAAAGAGTTCAGTAGGGATAGTTCATTGTCATAAGCACTTGCTGCTGTACAGTCTCTTCCCAAATGTTGTGCAATTGTCATTGATGGGGGACTGACAAACCACTTTGAGTTTAAGCTGCCAGAAACTGCCTACTTTTAGACCCAAACAGAAACTCCCTCTTTCTCCCTAACATGAGACCATCCTGCATTTGCAGCTACAGGCTTGGTTCTTCTGAGACAAGGCAAAGGAAAAGCTCAACCAATTCATTGTACCTGCTTTGCAACTTTACTATATTGCAAAGACATAACAAACCTCAAGTTTTTTCTCTTGAAAGGCCAGGACCAGATGAAACCACAAATACCACGCAAGTATCAACTTCATCACAAACCAACTGTACAGAGTACAATGTTGACTGAAACCCAAGGAACCCACAGGACCTTTTTTATTAAACAAGTTTGAAAAATCACAACCAATGGCCATTTTTTTCTCTCCCAATAATGTGAGTTAAGAGTTACTTTCCATCAGTGCAGGTGAGATGAGTGTCAAAAGGTAAAAAAAAAGAAAAACCAAACACAAAGGAGCTGGAAGCAGATAGCTCAGGGAAGCCCCCCTTGGGGGACATGAGGTTTGCAGAGAATCAGAATGGACAGAATTCCATGGAAGTGCTACTGCCAATGTGAATATCTCTGCCAGAGAGAGAAACCAGCACACTCAACCCCATTGGCAGATCTTTGGGTCAGTGGGTTTAGTGAGGTCGTGGGCCTGGGCTACAGCCTTGTGCCTTGCTCTCTTCACTAATTGCTATGCAGAAATAAACCCCGGCCAGGAATAGCAGCACAACAAAATTGTGTCAAAACTCTCTATTTCTCATCTCATAAAAAACCTACTGCTTAAACTGTCAGAGGAAACTAAAAGCTGCAGTCTCAACTCCATAGCATAATTTGCTTTATTTTTTTTTTCCTGTGAAAATGCACACTCTTGCACTACAGGCTACTTTTCATATCTCATAATATAGTCTTTGACTCAAAGGAATCGGCACTACAGTGTTTGTAAAATTTGCTGCTGGTCTGATAAGACTCAGAAGACTTCTCTAGCACTGTCAATTCTCTGCACACACCCAGATGACCTGAAAGACTACTGGAAAAGTTCCAGTGCCCTCCACACTGGGTACTTGCTGGTAAATTCTGTGTTTCCTGACTTTCAGACCAGCATGGGGATTGCTCAGTGCATGTGAGCACACAAATGCAAAGAGCTTTGTGGTAGGGTAGAGAAATCCACTGCATGAGGATTTGCTTTCAAGGGCAGGCACCAGCTGGGTTATTTCTATCTTGTTTTTCACTATGGCTATTCTGAGATGTACCCGTGAAGCTGCAGCCCAACCCCAAATTTTTGTGTCCTTTAAAATCTTTAATCAAGATTTTTCACTCCATGGGTTGAAGATGGCAGCAGGCCAATGTGTTATCCACAAAAGAGCAGAGGATTATTTTGGATTATGATACTGTTCTCTAGTTTCCACACATCCAGTGTATTTACACACATCACCATGCTACTTTGCCTCTTTATCATTTTAGCTCGAGGTAAAAACTTAGTCCTACCTACACAAAAGATCTGCTTTTTGCCATCATCATTGAATGTATCTCACCACTCAGAAGATGTGCAATCTGAAGTTAAGCTTGCTGGGTGAAAGCCAGGGGAATTAATGGAAAACTTCTCATCAAAACTGCCCTGGGGAAACAATGTGTGTGAAAATAAACCATAACTGCATGCAAGCACACACACTCAGAGATAGAAGGACTGCCTACATGATTTGAGTGTGAGTGTTCCAACACACAGGCAATGGCAATACCCAGAAGCATCAAGAACACAATCGTGTTTTTCTAAATCTCCTTCCTGTTTGTGTCACCTTTAGGCTTCTGCCAGTAGTAACTGCTGCCTGGTCATGGTGTTTGGCTCATCCATGGCTTGGCTGAGCTGCAAGTGCAGCCAAATTCAGCATTGGAGGCCAAGAGCCAGCCTGGCCCTGTGTGTTTCTTTGCCCCCTGCCCTGGTGTGAAGCACTGGCAGGAAACCCTCAGCAGTAGCAGCTAAAGCAGCACAGCTGGAGAGATGCCAGCTTTTAAGATGGACAGGGTTCAGGAGATAAAGGAATGGAAAACCTGCATAGAGATAGCCTGAAAGTATGTGTCAATAATATTAAGGGAGAAAATTCCTTGAATGGTAGAATCACAGATTGGATTGGAAAAGACCTTAAATATCTTGTTCCAACTCTCCATGTACAGGGACACCTTCCACTAGATTAAATGAAATTTATCAATTTTCTGTACTTAACAGAGTCAAGCATGCTCCACAAATGAGCAGGTTCTGGTTTTGCCCTTTTTAAGTTTGTACTGGTGGTTGGATTGCAGTTCCTGTCTGAGTCAGATGGGCACCTATCTGAGAGAGGCTGTGTTTGTTGTCAGCTTGTGTGCATTATCATATTGTAACCAATCCAACAGGCTATCTCTTATGTAAAATATAAATACTAATTTGAGGGCTCAGGGAGAACAGCTATTTTAGTTTCAGTTAAAGAAAGAAGAAAAAGAGAAAGGAGGAGGCTGGGCATCATAACAGTAATTTATGATTTTACTGGTGTATTATCATCGGGTAATAAGAGCAACTTGAAACTGCCAATTATCTCATAAGAGGGGTATCACCTTTTCTATTTTGAATGACTCCATCGATAAATGCAGGTTGTGCTTGCTAACAATCCATCACATAATCAGTGGCCTTACAACAGGAGAGCCTGCCTGAGAAAGGGAGACAAACAAACCTGCAAACACACAAACCCTTGATGTGAGCTGAGCCCTTGGCTGGGCAGCAGAGCAGGGGAGGGGGTGAGTGGGCTGGGAGGAATCGCCTGCAGCAGTCGGCAGGTCACACACACAGAGTGTGCAACAGCAAACTCAGTTTACAAAGAGACATCTGTTCCATTACTTCGATGCATTGTGGCTAATTACATCCTGGCCCATCTGTGAAATGACAGCCACTTATTCTCCAGTGAACCATAAAATCTGTACATGTTCAATGTGGGCAGTGGGGAGTAAGAGGAGTGCAGGGGAATAGGGAGGGGAAGGGGGAGGATGGAGAGGGGAGAGCAGGAGAATGGCACCAAGGCAAAGCACCAGGAAAACACCGTGCCTCTCATTCCCAACTGGTGTCAGCCAGGAAAAAAGGAACTCTGGAAGAAAGGCTCTAACAAAGCGCTGCCATTTTGATGCAGGGCTGCAAAACTTGCTCTAACCCAAAGCTTCTCACTCTCAATTTTTGCATGCATAGGGGAGTGAGATGTGCCAGCAGTGGAAATTATTCCAGACCTGCATCCCTGTGCTTTACATGAGGATTTCTACAGTGCTTCTGCCATCACTGCTTATATCATCTCTTCTTGCTGGTCACACAGCTTTGTTGGAGGCTATTCTCCTATACATAAATCTAAGCTTAGGCTCAGAGGAACTAAAACCAAGGATTTATCTCCCACCATCTCCAACAAATTTTTAGAAAAATGAAAGAAACTGCTAGAAAATGAATCTCACCTCAACTTTCCTACGTGTAACAAAAAGAACCTTGCAATAAGGGATGACTGCAAGCTCCCAAGTTACATAAGACAAGGCACATCTTATTTCCACACCTAGAATAAATAAGCCAAAGTATGGCATTCAGCACCATACCAGATAAGAAGAGTTAAATCCTGATCCTGGTAAGTCTGTCAGGAAACCTGCAAATTTTTCTGTAAGGTTGTGTCAAATATCAGCCAAAGGTTGCAAAGATTTGACAGCAAGATTTGTTAGGGGAATGGTGGCTTGGCTTGATGCTAGCGCAGACTTCTTACAGCAACAGCTTCACCAGCAGCTATCACAATTGGTGACTTCTGATCCCATATCCATCCACAATCCTGCTGCACAAACTTCTGCCAAATCCCCTGTTTTGGTGGCTCTGATGAACAGGGCTCTGGGGTGGTGGAAGTAGCCAAACCATTACAAGGAAATTAAAAAATGACTGTGGGGTTAAGAGCAGGGCACAGACTAGAAACAGAGAAGGATTGTTCAGTACTAGCTTGGTAACTGGGGGCACTGCTTTTATTCCAGGATTTCTAGTGTAAAAGCATCACTTTCTCAATAATGCAATCAGTCTGTGTGGGTTTGGGCAGAATTTGCTCAGTGCGATGAACTGCTCACTCCCAAAATACCAGCAAAACTAAGCATACAAGGAAGGAGGGTAATGAGGAAGGCTCATATCATCTACAAGCCAAAGCTATGGAAATCTGATGGAGTCTAAAACCAGTATTGTAAAAGGCAAACTAAAGAAAGCTAGGATGCTTTGGGATGGGATTTCTTGCATTTGGCCATTGGCTAAAGGAAGATATTAATCCATTTGAATCCTTGACTGAATCATATCCTGCAGGTGTTACAGCTATTCAAGATAGTTAAGTCTAGAGGGGAAGAAAAATACAATTAATCTAGGTTCACTTACATGATACACAAACAGATGAAAAAAAAGGGAAGCACTATAGGAGGCTGGCTTGTGTTCACAGCTTAAAGCAAATCCACCTGAGGCTGAAACATCAGGATAAATAGTGTGAGGTCAGTGTTTTTGCTCTAGCTTTAAAACTGGCTTCAGTAGCTGTTGACAAACCAATAATATAAGAATGAAAATGGATCAGGACCTAGTGTTGGGAGCAAAAGTAACTGGAAATTTTAATGCTTTTTTCATTAAAACATTCATAGTTTCCTCCAACTTTTGGTCTGCATTCTCTTGATTCTTCTTTAAACATTCTTTTCTGATGCAGACTTCAACACTTTGTAAGGCCAGAATGCACACTGAAAGTCACCTCGCTTATGACACACAGGTCCCAGAACCAGGCAGTGAAGAAGCTCAAAGCTTGTTTTGGCAAGCAGGGATCCTACAACTCAGCCTTTTAGGGAGCCCTGTGGTCCAGCTGGAGGCCTTCTGCTGGGACAGGAGGATGCTGGAAGAGTGGTGTCTCTAGGACAACCTACCTGTCCTGCATGAAAATAGCAGCATCACCTGATCTGTGTAGTGTTTTTGTAATGGGCAGGGTGGTGGTCAGGGTTTTGCAGTTTCTCCACAGATAGATGCAGAAGCTCCTATACCCTTGAGCTCTGCTAGTGGTTAGCATATACCATGGTTTGTGAATCTCAAAGGTAAAGCACAGCTCTTCTGAAGCACCTGCTTTGACTGACAGGTTTGAAGCAAGTGGCTCAGTCTTATTGTACTTGACAAAACCTGCAAAGCTATTGAAAGGCAACTGAGTGGTGTTAGTGTAGTTTAGAATGGATGATACATCCATTTTACCAATTTCACTACACAACAGGCAGTTGGAGAAGGCAAACCAAGGGGAAGGAGAGGGCTGACTGAGCTGAATTCAATCTTGCAGTGGGTTCTACTGCTGGAACAGCTGGTCCTTAGTCTATGGATAAATAAAGGATTTCATTTTCCATGGGCATCAGGCTGCCTTTCCTCACCAGTGCTAAACTCAGCCTCACAAAAGAGAAGATTAACAGAGAAAGAAGCTCACAGTGTGAAACTCTACAAAGAGCTTACAGGAAGGATTTGTAGTAAATTAATATCGCTAGCAACCACACAGTTCCAGAAGCTCACAAGCTTTTGGTGTAAACTGTGGTTTAGTTGGCTCATATGCTAGGTGTAGGATCCAGCAACCTCAGCTGCACAGAGGGATCTCCTTCCACACTGCCTGAAGGATGAACTTGGTCTCAGCCATAGTTTTGTTGGATGTATTGACCTGTCACTTCTGATCATTCATCTGGCAGTGATGGCCAGCACAGCTTCTTAGTCTGCTCTTGGATCTGAAGCCTTAATATTTTACAGTAGACTACCACAAGCTCAACTTAATGAGCATCAAGAAAGCCTTTCAGGTGTGGGCCCAGGATTGATCCTGAGTTCATTCTGATCTGGAAAGATTAAAAGCGATATCCCCTCTCCTCTGTTTTCTTTTTCCTTTACCTTTCACACTGGTTATGGACACCCAAGGTGAGTTTCTCCTCTCCAGCAAAAGCTATGACAACTGGAGAAGAGAAAATGGGTGACATCACAGGAGTCACAAATAAAAAAATTAAGCAATGGCAGAAGGCAAGGTTTTTAATCATTCCATTTAAAATGCTGCTTCCCCCTGAGTTTGTGTGGTATGAATTCTTCCTCATATCTCTTTCAATAAGAAATGAAAAATTTGTAACAAAGGACATCTGTTCTGTAAATGCAAAACTTCCAGCTTTTCAATAAAGATGAAAAAAATGTCTTTGAGACTTTCAGGAGTTTCTCTGTCTGAAAGCAGAGATATCCTTGAGGCCTATACAGCAAAGTGAAAGCTACCTGCTCTCTTTCAGAATCCATCCCTTCTCCCCCAACTGTTGCCTGTTGTGAAATTCTTTTCAAGTCATTTTCTCCTCCTGTAAAACAAAGGTGACCAGCTGCAGTGTTTCAAAGATATGGATCTGTGCTTCCTTTTTACCCTCCTAAGGGTAAATTCTTTTAAGGCAAGTGAGGTATGACTTTGCAAAAGCTGAAAGCATTCCCAACCAGCAGCTGGAAAGAATAAAGTGCTCAATTCCTCCCCTGAGAACTCTGCCTGTTCTCAGAGAGATGCCACCTTTCTGAGCCTTCCTGGTTATAAACACCCCCCCTACTTTCCTGATGCTTGTATCTAAGGCAGGGCAGATGCATGCACTGATTTTTCTTATGGAAGAAAACAGCAAGCCATTGGTAGTTATTACCCCATTACCTGGTTACAGTCCTGCTACCAAGGTGATTAGAAAGCAATGCATAAAGAAAGCAGCTGAAAATAACTAAACAATCATTTTGCCTTAATAGAAAAGACTGGAGGAGGATATTTGTCTCTTAATTTGAAGGTTGACACAAGCAACATTTAAACTGGCTTTAAAATATTAGTCACTAACCTCTTACCCTTATGCTGGCAGAAAGCTGGTTAGCTTGGGCCTTTGAAAGTTCAGTATAAAAGGGAGAGAGGACAAAAGAAAACTTTGGGAATATGTATTAATTAACAAGTCAGCAGGGGAAGGGGTTTTGGTAAATGAATGCCATGCCTGGAAGAGGCATTAAGAATATTTGTGCACAAAATATAGACGAAAGGTACAAGAAGGCTGCTAACGTGCATCACTGCTTGGAACCCTGCAGTCAGATGCTGGGTGTTCTGTTCACAAATGCTACCTGAAAGTAAATCTGGATAGGAACTGCTTCTGAAAACGTAGGGCTAGGCAAATTACTTTACAGTACTCTACAGCTGCACACAAAAATCGTAAGTTCCAGATGCTTCAGAAAAGCCATCCCAGGAAGCAAATGAAATGCAGACACAAGCCCTAGTGGAAAAACGACTTCACATGTGAGCTTGCAGAGGGGAAGAGGGAAGGAGAGGGGGCTATATTTTGGCAGAAGACAGTCTCAGCTTTCTTTTTCATAAGCACACATAAACCCAAACTTCAAATAAAACACCTGTCACGTAGAACTGACCTGTGCTTGCAACCACATAGCATGAAGTGATGCCACATCCTCAGATTTATTTGCCCAGCAGCCAAGGGTGCCAAGTGGTCTAACAGGAAGAGCTTACCCACTTGGAAAGCCAATCCTTAGAAAGCATAATTTCAAGGAATACAGAGCATTTAGTGTTCAAATAAACCTACTGTGACTGTGGTGGCTTGGAGAAAAAGGCTATGTTTAATTCTGATTTGCACACTGGGAAGTGATGGCACAGCTGGGCTGCCCAGAATGTCTGAAGAAGAGCTCTGCCTCCCAGTCCTTGACCACTGAGCTTGGAGTTTCAGCTTCCAGAGTGTAACACTCAGTTACTGGAATGGCCACTGGCATGATAAAAATCACACGTTTATGTCCCTCTGTGAGTCTGGTTTACAGTGGCTGCAAGTGCTGATTCCTGGAGATAGAGGAATATGCAGCTGGATCTTGAGTGCAGGGGGCTGCTGAGAACATGGATCCCTGGACAGCAACCCTCCTAGCCAGCCACAATTAGCAGTGCTTGCTAGTGAGAGACCCAAGTCATTAGCTGGCATGGAAAGTTAATCACCTGTCCACTCCTACAAAAGGGATGGTCCCTACAGGAGAAAGGTTGGTGGCTGGCATCACTCAGGGGACAATGTCTGTTCTCTAAATTGTGTCCTATGAATAAATCAATGTCCAAATCCCAGGGCTTCTGAACTCTACAAACACAAACACTCAAAGTATGTACATTAAAAAATGATTCTGAATGAAAATGCCTCCCCCTGAGCCCCAGCTTTCCAATGCCATCTCCCTGGTTAACTCTTCCCTGCCCAGACTGTCCTGTCTGTCTCTGTTTTGTTGTTCCCATAGTACATTATTTGTTGAAATAAATATGGAGATAAGTCTGAGCAAGACAGCCAAGACAGCCAGATTGAAATAAATTCATCACTCACGGGCTCTCAAGGGAAGAAAACCATGCATTTTTTCTAAATGATTATTTCTGAAGCGCTGAAGGAATGGCTATATCACTAATGAGGCCAGTGCTCCATGACTGCTGATTATAAATGACCTAAAAAGAGACAAGGGGATGGTGTATGTGTGTACAGGGGGATGAGAAAAGGGATGAATTGTTCTTCCTTAGATTGTGGAATTGACTCCCTGGGCTTCTCAAAAGTCTGAGAGCATTTGTAGTTCACCACAAAGGCAGGCCTGGCACATTTACAGCTGCCCAAGGAAGTTGGGATTGCGGCTCTGGGCAATTCTAACAAGTAGCACACAATTCCTCTCCTCCCATGACAGGTCACCATCTACTCACTGCAATAATAATTAAAAAGGAAAATGAGCTCTCTCAGTCCTCCATGGGTCTAAATTATAGGGCCTGCAGGTTGATGCAGCCAGACTTGAGACTGAAGCAAGGAATAAGATTCACTTATGTCTTCTCTCACTCACTAATTCCCATGGAAACAAGAAACTCCTGACAAATGACTCGAAATATGCTTGCAAAAATCTTACTCACATGTTTGGTTGGCTACCTTCCCCCACACTTTCAGGTTGAATGATTACAGGTGAATTACACATGCAGCAATCCCAGGGCAGCTGATGGTGGAACAGAGCAGGATGGGCGCATGTAAAGGAGGGCCAGATGCCAGCCACAAGCAGGAAAATTATTAATGTGAATTTAGAGAATAATATCACAGTTTGGCCATAAAAAGCTGCAGCTTTCAGATTCCTAGCAGTATTATTTATACCACATGGTATGTAGAAGTGAGAGCACTTAGAAGTAAAACACATCTAAAGAACAGCCCCGATACAAAATGTGAGAAGATGGGGTTTACATTACTCAGAACACCTTGGAGAGCTGCTCATTTTCAGAAATGAGCTTCTGCAGAAGCTCAGACAAAGGAGCCTTGTAGATATTAAATGGATTTTAGTCACATGCCACTGCCAGAGACCTCTTAGCACTTTTTGAAGACTGTCCTTTTTCTGCAGGCAGCAACATCCTCTTGCCTGACCTGACAGAATTTGGGAGATGCAGCTCTGTTTCCATCAAAACTGTTCCAACTTGTGTGTAGATTTAGGGTACTAAATGGGAACATTCTCAGTGCAGAAGCTCAGATCAAGACCCCTACAATTACCTATAGTCTCTATTTCAGCTGACTCAGGCAGGTCATCACTAATATTTACTGCAGTCTCAATGGGGAACTCCAGAAGGTTTTCTCCTCCTCTTGGGAGATGCCCTTTCCTTGGAGCTGAGGTCACTCACTGATCTCCTCACAGGTACCCATCTTTACAAGACAGAAAGCCTTCATAGACTTAGCACTGTTGCTAAATTTAGGGGTGGAGGCAGGGAAGAAAAGTTTAACTAAGTTTTCCTCCTTCACACAGGTCATTTGTCACAACCCTTTATAGCTAATAACCCCTCTGTAAAATTTATAAGCCAATTACAGAACAGGGAAATAATTCACTAATAGCCTATATAAGATGGTTTAGAAATCTTGTAGGAAAAAACTCCAATATATTAAATGCCACAGGTTTCAGAAGCAAATGCTGTAGGTGACACTCTTTTTAAGACTATTGAGTTCAGGGGGCCTAGATCTATGCAAGATCTGTGACCCTAGCCACTACCACAGCTCTTTCCTGAGAAACATCACTGCTGAAGCTGCACAAAACCTGCTGGAGCCTGTTTCCTTTTTCATCTCTCAAGAGTTGCAGACAGAGTTCCCTTCCCTATCCCTTGTGTAAGTCAACCTACAGATAAATGAAGTACCTCATTTGCTTTTCCAAAAGCCACTATTTCACCACAGAAAGTAAATCTGACAAGCAAGTGGAGATCATTCACTGGGCTATACTGTCTCTCTCTCTCTTGCTTGGAGCAGGGAGCATAAAGAACTCAGCCCAGATGCTGTATCACTATCATTTCAGAAGTCCTCTAATGAATCTCAGCCCAGTTGGAGACTGCAGTGGTGTGTCAGCATAAATAGCCAAAACTAGTGTCATGACAAGTGGTAACAAGGCCACTTCTGTTTTTACAAGCATCATGCACTTAGCAGATAAAAATTAGCATCCTATCCAAGCCATCACAAGTCACCCTATCAACAGAAAGAGAAACAATGCCCCTGCATGACTGCTGGTACTCGGGACCACTGAGAGCAAGTCCAATTTCTTACAAGATGTCCCTTAGTATGAGGAAGGGACTAATAGCCACCACACATGGGGTTTTGTAATTTCTTTTTCCTCTTGTTGGTCCACTGGACACAGACCTGCAAATAGCTTTCTGAGGCTCCTTTAAATAAGCACTACTAATTACCCTGCACAATACTGTGGCTTATAGACAACTAATTGCATCATGGAGGGCTTTCTTAACATGTACATTTCTTTGCAGAGGGCCACGTCTAGCATGAAGCAAATTTATTCAGCCTTTACGCTATCAGCTGGTACAAAAATGACACTGAATCCACAGCAGACCCAGATTGCACAACTTTAGCAGGCAAGCTCTCCCAGGAGGCTGAAAAACAACACATGGAGCACCCATATTCCAGAACATGTGTAGCTGCATGGCTGTAAGCCTCCTGCACACTGACTGCAGTGCCATGGCACAGACTGGGACTGTTGTGTAAATAAAGCCTTGCTTTTCTTCACTCACGTTTGCTATATGTTGAACAGACAATCACCACTTGCTATGCCTTATGCCCTGACTGCACGCCTTGCTGGAGGAATAATGGAAATCCTGGGCCAAAAAAAAGCACAGAACTGAACAGATGGGCAACATGAAAGAAAAGATACATTGGGAAACTGTTCAACCAGTAAGAGATGAAGAAAAAGAGAAGTTAAGTGACTCACTGTATGTTATGTGGACAGCTGTGGTAGAGGCTGGAAACAAACTTAGGGCTTCCTGACACCCACTCCCTGCTTAGACAGGGATAACACCAAACCAAAACAAACCTTTTAAAAATAGACTTTGCAGGCAGATATCTAACTAAAATACAGGTTCATAGCAAATTATTCAAAGTGGATGCGACTGAATGCCTTTATGCACTCCTGCAAACCTAAAAAGATTTTGTTCTTTAAAGCTAAATACTAGGTGAAAGGATTTTTTAAGGTGTGCAGCCCCCCTCCTTCCCACTCCCTGCATAAACAGCAAATGAAAGCATTTGATTTGCAAGCATTTCTGGACAGCCATGTCATACAAAACAGTAACTCCTTCTCCTCAGGGACAATATCCTGAAAGGAGCAAGCAAGGACACCTCTCAAACCACACTCATAATACTCCTTAGCATTAACAAGAGTTATATGCATAAAAAGCAGCATATATCTTACTAAGAAAGTGAGAGTGGCAGATGAACTGATAGAAGAGGGCAGAATATCTTATTTGCAGCTATTAGCTGACTGGTCAATATACCTGAGTAGAAATGTATGTTCAAGTATACAAATATTCAACTCTCAGGCATGTATCATGACCACCCACACCTCTATGAAAAACATGGCTCTTAACTTGATGTTTGAGGCATTTGAGTCAACTGGCTTCATAAGAAATGATAGCCTATACAAAGGGGCTTCAAAAATCTCATGAAGGATGTTCTCTGAAATTCTCTAAGGTTCTGCTTTTCCCTTCATACAAGAGGATGATTTTTACGGGGAGCAAACTGAACGGTGAATTGCAAGTTCACTGTAGAACTGTAGCAGAAACAGGAGACAGAGCTTTCTCAGGGACCAGACCGACCTTGATGAGCAACTCCAGATAAAAGATACAGAGCTTGGTCTCCCACTAATGATTTTCAGAGGTGGGTCACTCCAGTTGTATCTCTCCCTGTAGCAACAGACAGCCCTGGCAGAGATGACACACTCTCAGAGGGCTCCCCTTTACAAAAGAAACCATTAGAAGATGACAGGACAGGCACAGGGAATTCTGACATGGAAGTCAGAAAAAAGAAAGGCATGAATAGGACAAAGAATGAGACTGCACTGTGTCCTGTTCCTCAGCATGCCCCTGCAGCATGATGCCATGGAGATGGGATCTCCTGCTGTAGGGCAGTGGAACAGCAGAAGGCTTTAGGCAGAAAGTGGCCAAACCAACCTGTTGAGAACCATGCAATGTTTGGCCCAAGGAGGTGACGGGAGGTCCTCATTACAGTTATCATTACCCACCTCCATTTTGTACTGCCCGACTCTGATAACTCAAGTGACAACTAAAGAAGAATGAAATATGGACAAGTTGATTAAAGGATGGAAAAACATACCAATCCTGAAATAGAGCTCAGAACCATCTTCTCTTCCTTTAAGCCTCTGATTTTCAGAACTATTTAAAGGAAACTTTATGTACCTCCACAGCAGCAATACCCGTGACCTAGTTAGTGACTCCCAAAGGAAACGCTGAAGTTTCTTATGGCATTTTTGTTACTCTTATGCAAGGGAGATTAAAAGACCATCACAGAGCAGCCAACCCTGAACTTTTAAAAGTCAGGAAATCCCTAAAATCATAGAATATCCTGAGATGGAAAGGACCCACAAGGATCATAAAGTCCAACTCCTGGCCCTGCACAGGACATCCTAGGACTCATGCCCTGTGCCTGAGAGCACTGTCCAAACACTCCTTGAACTCTGTCAGCCTTGATGCTGTGATCACTGCCCTGGGGAGTCTGTTCCAGGCTCAACCACCCTTGGGGTGAAATACTTTCTTATAACACCAAATCTCCCTGACTCAGCTTCAGGCCATTCCCTCAGGTTGTGTCATTGGCCACCAGAGAGAAGAGATCAGACCTCACTATTTCTTCTTAGTATTATGTTTTGTCTTTTTCTCCTTTGCCCATTTTTGCAGGTGCCAGCTTCAAGCTTTCCTTTCCTAGAAGATGCTGTTTCTAAAACACAAAAATTAAGACTGTTGCAGGATCTGAGACCTTCCAAAGAAGACACTAAATAAAAACTCCCTGTTAAAACGTAAGCTGGAGACCACAGATTGTTTTCTGAAAGCATGGCTCTCACTCATCAACCCTTCCGAGACACAGGAATAAGCAAGAGTCATGTGTGAATTTTGGTCTCTTTAAGTGAAATCCCACTGCCATTTTTCCATTGCACATGGAAAAAAGGGGAGAATAAACAATTTCATGCAGTCTGATACTATACACCTGCTCTACTCACCCTGTGTTAACCTACCTGTTGAGGTTATTGGGGTAGCAAATCATGTAGCACATTGATTTTCAGCTATTTTAGGTGACTATAGGATTCATATGTGCATTTTTCCTTCAAAGAATGAAGTTGTAGAGGGCACAGCAAGACACATTTTGTTCTGTCAAAGCAGTCTGTAAGTGGAACGGAAAACCTTTGCTTTCTGATATTACAGACAGAGGCATGAAAAGAGAACAGGCTCCTGGTGCCTCCACACATGCAGGTGCCCCTGAGTGAGTGCAGAGATCCGTGCTCTGATCATAAGACAGCACTGAAGGATGTCAAAACTGCCAAAGAGCCCCACGCCTGCAGGCAAGCAGTGATTTCCCTCTGCCGTTAAGACACATCTTCAAATGTATAGCCCAAACAGGAGTCCAAAAATGGGCAACACACTACAACTCCTCCAGAAAGGGGAAAACATCTCTTCCAATAGCCTGTGTCTGAACCACAGGTGCAGGTCCTTTGTGCAACTGCACAGAGAAACCAAATTCCCTAGAGGATGCAGATCCACATGGGTGATGGGCATATGTGGTGCCTGCTGACAGCCAGCCTGAAAGTTTGGCATTTGTTCTACATTTTAATTCCTCAAGCTTTAGAACTGTAGGATTTGTACCTCAGATGCCATGATTCTTGGGGACAGCATACAATTTACAGAGGGGCTCTGCACCTTTCCTTTCCTCTTCCCTTTCTCTTCTGGATTTTTATACAGGATTTTAATTCTTTTCTTTCCGTTCCCCCCCCACCTCCAGCTGCTTTCAGTTGATACAGGAGAAAGTAGAGGTCACAGGAAGAGCGGAGACACATAATCTAATTTTCATTTTGTCCATTAATCATGCACGATTTCAGCCAGCCATTTAACAAGGTGGAACTCTAAAGTGATCACTCTCTAGAGTGATGGGGAAAAATTCACTCTAATTCCCATTGCTGCTCCACTCTCCTGTTCATGCTGCACACAGTAGCCTCTCTTTCTTACAGAGAAAAATGGATCTACATGTCCCAAAAAATGTGTGCTGTCCTGGAAGTCTTCTCAAGAGCTTTTTACTATATTTAAAATTGTCAAGCTGAAGCTGTTGGTGCTTCATTTGTGGGTGACTGGATTTTGGGGAGGTGTGGCTCAAAGCAAGCCAAATAGGAAGCTCTGTATTTTAGTACATTTTGATATGAAGTTGTAACTATTGCTACACATTATTCGAGCTCACAAATTGGAAAGCCTAGAAGTAGTTCTGTGTCTGCGCCCCTTATAAACTCTGCTATTTACCAGACTCCCAGCTTGTCGGGATCAAAATCACCCAAAGTGAGACAATCCTGGAAATTGCAGAGACGTGCACTAATCATATGTAAGGTCCAGGAGACTGGATGTGTCAGGTCTTGCACATCCACAGATGAGGCAGAAGAAGGCACTTTCTTTCTCTGAAGAAGACATTTGCTGTCTTGCAAGATGATGTCTCAGCCCCTCACCTTTGTTTAATTCTTTGGCAAAGTAACCTTAGTGTGCAGACAAGAAGAAACCTCTCTCTGGTTTAAGAATAGTCCTTAGCAGCTGTGCTGGGAGTGAAGGCTGAGGAACCCGAGGAGAGCTGCAGCAAGGCACACTTCCCAGTGATTGTCTATCTGCTCAACAGGAGGGGCCTGGCCTTCTCTCTATGCCCATGGATGAACTCTGCACATCCCAGTTACTCCATAGTCAAGGAGGCTTCTGTATTTCACAAGGTTTCTATGCCAGCTGTGAATGCCCCAGTCTCCTTCCACTCACTGTGCTTTTGTTAGAGAAAGAGAGCAAAGGCTTATCCTGAACTTCCAGGCAAGAGACCCAAGGACACTTATTCCTCTCTTGGAGAGGAAAAAATGGGTTTTCCATACCAAAAAGGCGATAAGCCTGAGAAGTGTTATCTCTCTCAAAGAGAATTCAACAGAAAGTAAGAATTAGCAGTATATTCTTTCAAACTTTCAATGTTTCAAAGGAACAGTGGGATGTTTAAAGGAAGAGGAGTGTAGTTGCACAGAAATGGGATAAGATTTGAGCATGTCAAAGACTGAGTTGCTGACAAGCACTAGTTTGGAGGGACCCTGAGCAGTTCAGCTCTGCAATGGAAAAGGAATTTGCCAAGACAGCATTGCCACTCTGGAGTCTTCTGCTCTACTCTGATGACAAAGAGGAGCTCATTGGTTCTAGGGAAAAAAACTGTGTCCTGCAGCTGGCTGGCTGTCTTTCTCCAAAAAATTACAACCTTGTTTCTAAGGAGGTTTCTCTAGTAAGATCACTGCCTTGAGTAAAAGGGCCATGATTCCTAAACCCAGTCTTTAAGCCCCCAGAGCTACAGGGACTTCCAAAATGCCAGTGCTATATCATCCCTGACACAGGCTATGGAGAGGTGTCATGGGGACCAAATGCCCCTTTAGGATAATTCTGATAGAAACAGGGTGACAAAGAGGTGAAATGAAAGATTTACATTTTGTTTCCCAGTTCTTAAGGCCTGACAGCCAATGCCTGTGAAACCAGGAATATGGGAAGGTTGGCAGGGATTATATTTATCTGTCAGTGTTTCTAATCAAATTTACCAGCTGTGGAAGATGTTTGGGCATTCTTGCCTAGTCAAATCAAAATAATATACAGAGAGAAAATTTTAAAAGAATAAATAAGAATTACAGACTCAAGGACCTAACTGCACTCAGTTTCTGAGGGATTTGGGAGCATCACCACCTTTTTGAAAACGTCCCTTTGCATGTGAAGAACACAGTTGTATGAACTGAAATACTGCACCTGCTGTCAGGAGTATGGAACAAGAATAGACTGGCTCAGACTGGCTCAGTTCTTATGATTCTACAAACTTAATTTTTAGTACTCCAAAATAGAATTACCATGAAGTTCAGCAGTGATAATGTGTAATAATTGAAAGAATTTTCACAACACCATTACCAAGCAAGCCCTCTGTATTATAAGCAACTTTATTAGTTGCTGAGCCAAACCATATTTCACAAAGCAAAAGCCTGATCAGGCCACATTTGCCAGGTGAGCATTATGTAGTGTTTTCTTTTCAGGTGCTTGATCTGAGAGTAGCAGCATAGAGTTGAAATTTTGGCTGCTTCGTTTAATTTTTGCTATGTGTGTATGTTTTCAGTTTTTACTGAAATTATATATTGCAAGCAACCCCTGGATGCACAACCCCACCTCTCCTAATAGACTTTTCTATTCTGACAGGAATGCTCAACAGCACGAAATAATCCCCTTCAATTTACAAAAGAAGTTCCCAGTCTCTGAGTTTTAAACTATTAGTAATCCATCACTTGCAACAAAACCCAACACAGATACTCTGTTAACAGCCTGGATTTTAAATATTCACTGTTCTCAGTGGCTGTTTGCCTGGGTGTGCAGGAATGACTAACTGTGCTCTGGCTTCCAGGGACACCATCAAAAACAAGAGGGGATTAGTGGACTATTTCCTGGTTTAAGTATTTAAATTAGTTTCCTCTTTTCCCCCCCATCATGCATTATTCTAAGCAAGAGGATATAACTCTGCTTGCAGGAGGGAAACAAGAAGCAGGTGATGCAACAGAAAAGCAAAGACACATATGCACAGATGCCAATTAATTTTTTTTTAATTACACCACCATTTGAATGCAAAATTCAAAGAGGAATGACAATAAACATCCAAGCTTGCTTCTAAAGTAATGAATAGGCCCAAAAATCCTTCAAAAAGATTGCATTTAAAAAATCTGACATGTGCCTTTTAAACGGATAAAGCAGTTCAAGTTTGGAGAGACTGAAATACAACTTTGTCATAACCTTAATTTTGTATTGGATCCAGACACTATGACATATTTGAACATATTTGTTAGAAAATATAAAAAAAATACAAGTTCCCATTCCTGACCAATAATGATACAAAACATGTGCATAGGATTTGAAGAACAACGTCAACAAATTCTTTAAATCTTTGTCTACCTTCTGCAACTGAGCCAGGACATCTCCTTCCAAAATAAGCCTGAAAACACTTTTTTCTTTTTAATCATGTGTTGCCTTTAGAAATTTTAGATTTGTGTTTTTCTCCTGTACCCAAATACTTCCTTTGTGGGAAAGCAAAAGTAAACATAAAAAAGAAATTGAATGAGTATGGTCAAAAGTCAGTGATGATCAACTTTTTTGTTGACACTGGGATCATTTTGCCATTTTAAAAATTAACCCTAATTGAATGCTTCTAAGGCATCCAAAACTGCACAAAAAGTTATGGTCCTACCCTATTAATTTCTGTTTTTCAAGGATTGCTGCTGATATCATGTATTGGAAGACATGACCTACTTCCTGTATTTTCAGAAAATACAAATAAGGAAGATCTCTTTGCTAAATATATTTAAAAACCAGGAGAAAGAGAGGGGAGTCACAAGCAGTAGGGCAGAGAGGTGTGCTTGAGCTACGTAGATGCAGGTTGCCAGAGAACACAAAACATTCCTGGTTTTCACTACTGATCATGGATTTTTTTTTTAACAAGCATTTATATAAATGCCAAGCCACTGGCAAATAAAATAGTTGCATCATGTGTATTCCCCTCTCTTCTCTGGAAGAAGTATATGCCTTTGCATGGTGCTTGACCACCTGAAGCTGCCCCCAGACTCTGCTGGCCAGGGGCTGCCTGTGCTGTGACTCAAGGGAACCATGACTGCACTCAAAACCTTGGGATTTGCTTCTGCCACTAAAGGATATCAAACTTCTGTGTGCAGAGGTAGCTCTTGTACAAACCTGAGGCTTTGTTTGCTGTAGGTTACTTCCTGGGGTTCTCATGAGAAAAAGGCTCCAAAATATCCCTTGGGTACCAGCTGCTGCTGCCTCTGCTCCAGTACTCTTCTCTGAACATCAGCACTTATTCCCCAATTTAAAAGCCCCACGGCTTTGAAGCAGTGTATGACTTGTTTCTGCAGTAATAGACATGAACTTCTCAGAACTAATTATCAGAAGGAGTATACATCTTCTCTACAAATCCATCTAAACACTGAAGCTTTACTAAATACACTCTGCTCCCTGGTCAAACTACATGGGTCTGATTTCCTGCACAGGATGAGGTAGGATCTTACTGCTACCAAAGCTGAAAGCCCCAAATACAACATGACTAAGAGCTGAATTGCCCTGTTTCCAGAGCTAAGGCAGGCTCCACATGCTAATTCTCTGCTAAGCCAAAGCATGGGGCTTTGATTTCCTAACCTCAGAATGTTATCTGGCTCTGGTATAGGATTACCATTAGCTCTGTACATCTGTCCTTACAGTAGGGTCACTGTCACACCATATGTCACTTGAACAACCTTTATTTTTTTCTAGATTTTTGTCTTTCTTAAAATCAGTGTTCTTCTGGAAGAGCCTGGATTCCCTTGGCTTTCAAAATCTGCTTTGCATTGCTAATGCATGAGGCTGTAGGCAAAGTTGCATTAGTGAAACAGAGAAAGACACAGAGAGATACTAAAAACCTGCTAAAACAAAATGTTTTCAGGTTGCTCTTCTCTTCAATACTAACAAAAAAATCCCCAACCGCCCAAACAAAATATCAGAGGAGGTTTATTCAATTTCCATTTATCAAACTAATGACCCCTTTTTTTTTTTTTTCCTAAAATGCTTCTGCATAAGTTCATTATCCAATGAATATTCCTGACTTGCAGCAGTGTAACAAGAGAGAGAGTGACCTAGAAAGAGCAGGTCAGGCTCCACATGGAAGCCATCACAGGGTGGTGAGTCACAGCCTCAGTACACACAAGGTATGCCAATCTTTTGATACAGGAGGAAAAAACTCCTGCAAAATTCATGGACAATTAATTCTCCCTCTCCCCTCTCTAGTACTGTAGTAAGAGAAAGGGTCATCAGTCTCCAGATTGTCAGTTTCTCAGAGGAACAACAAAAGAAAGAAATCAGGGGATCTGGAGGGAGAAATGAAATGGGTCTTCCAAGATCAATGGCCAGCCTTCTGGGACATTATGAGGATTTTATACTTCTGTAGTACCTTTCATCCTGAAGGAACTCATATACCTCTCTAAATGATATTCTGATCTCGCATGAAGGCTGTATTCAGTGAAAGGGAGCAGAGAAAACCATGTCCATGCAGGTGGTCATATGACAGCTCCTGTGCTAGAAGGAGCACAGGAACACCTACAGGAAATGCAGGTCTCTGCCCTAGGGGTTTAATAAGCCTGGACCTGATTATGTAATACAGACTTGTGCAAGGGGATATAGGGGAAAAGAAGATTATCAAAACAGGTGAATCAGCAGGAAAGAGAAAAGACATCCATAGCCTGCTTCAGAGGGGGAAGACATCAAGTCAAATCACATATCTAAGAAGAAGCAAATGGAAACACTCCACAGCCACTCAGAAACAGAAGCAAGACCTGGAGAATTGTATTGAAACGGCAAGGGAGATCCAGGGCACATTCCTGTAGTAGAGGAAGACAACAGGGCTTTTTCTACCAGCTTAAGAATGAGCAAGTCACAGCAGAGTTCAGACTCAAGATGAAGAAGCTGAAGAAAAGAGCCTGTCTCTCACTGAAAACCACAAAGATTCCCTGCCTCACTTCTATGCCTCATCTTCCACTGCTTTTCCAATGAAAAAGTTCACCATGGAATGTAGACCAAAGAGCAGCATTAGCTACAACCCTCCCAGGGTATCCAGTGGATTAAAGATGTTCCTTCAGCCCTAACTTAAACTTGTCAGCTCAAAAGTATCATTGGAGAGCTCATGCAAAAAGTTTTCAAACAAATTCAGCTACACTCAGATGCAAAGATACATCAAATATAATCTGCTGTTGTTCCACTGAGAGTAAATCCTCACCTAAGCATCAATTTTTTAAAAATTAGTCTTAACAACTCATGTTCCTCCTCTTGTATTCCCCTATCTCCTTGCAGTCTAGGGCATCCAGGTGTGGCTGTGATCTTCCCCATGATGGGATGGTAAGATACAAATGGCAGAAGAAGAGACTACAGGTTGACCTCATTGTCAGATAAAATCCATTAGGTGTAATTAAAACTTAACAAAAATGCAGTCACATTAAAAATTACTATCATGAAGTGCACCATGATTTACTGACTAAATGAATGAGAAATTTATCTGAATAAAATAGTCCTAGCCCTCCTGCATTGGCAACGCATGATAAATTGTTGATTGTGAGAAGATCATTGCTTGCTGTTGGATGACTTACACACATTGATTTTTCCTAACAACACTAATTATCATAATAGCACCTCCACATGTATTACATAAAGTTTCCTCTGAGTAAGCAAAAATTATTTCAGGCCTTCAGGTCCCCAAGTGCAAAGAATAAAGATGGAAAGGAAGGATTTACAAACTACCTCCTTGCCTTTTATTATGCAGATCAAAGGTCCAACCCACTGGATCTTACTTCATCTTGAAGAGATGGGAACAACATTCAAGAAAGCACAGGCATTGTGCAATGAAGCTGTGATCACAGTGGGTTGTTTTTTGCATAGTGGTGATCTAATTTTGTGAGGCCAAAAAAAGTCTTTGAGAAAGAAGAATGCAATCCCAAAGAACAAGGAAAAGAAAAAACCACCATTTCTCCAATTTCATTAAGATGCACAGGGGCAGACTGTACAGTCCTTATGTAAGTGCTCCCATTGACTAAGGTTGTGTAGGTGAGAAATCTCTCACTAAATTGAAAAGGAAAAGCACAGTCTATTAATAGCAAATTAAAAGTCATGGAATAGATAAGAAAAATGGAGGAGAGAGAAAGAGAGACAACGTATTCTCAATTAACTGAAAATCAATCACAATAACCCACGTTCTTCTCTTTGAGAAATCTAAGAGGTGATAAAAGACCACCTTAAAAAAAATGCTTTGCCATTCAGTGTCCTCTCTGATACATACATTTCAGACTTACCCATGAGGATTTTCCAAAAGTCCGTGCTCTTTACAGAGGAATGTGCTGCTCAGGAGCATGAATAAACCAGCCTATTTACTGACATTAATGTTTTGGTTTTTTTGACCCAGTACACTGCACTTAAAGCAGCGAGCCTGGGCAAAAGCAGACACATCATTTGCCTTTGGTGAAAGAGCAATGCCAGAGTGCACCCAGGAGAGCTCCCAGGCTGTGCTGGCCATTTCACAGCTGCTGTCTGCTATAGGAAGCACAAAGCTGGGAGCTCTGCTCAAGTTACAGCCCTGACATTTCCACTCTACTCTGACCTGTGCTGCACAGAAGCCAGAGCCCTCTCTGGCACAATGCTTGCCAAGTAGCTGGGAAGCAGAGCAGGCAAGCAGGATGCTCCAGGCAGGTGAGTGGATAATAAGGTGTAGTAAGGGTTCTGTTGGTGTTTATTCAGCTTTCCCTGGCCAGCTGCAGTGGGGAACATCTTGCTGACAACAATGCAGGGTTGATATGCATGGTGTGAGCATTGTAGCTCTTACTGAATGGCAGAAGGGTTTAGGAGCTCTGTTCTTTCCACAGGCTGCTTTCTCCAGAAAGGCTGCACTGTGGTTTTCCCTCTCCCTGACCCCCAGTCATTGCCAAGCTGGGGCTTTTTCCACTGCTCCTTTAGCACAAAAATCCCAGGCTACCAGGGCATCTGATACAGTGTCCATCCCCAGCCAAAGCAGGCTCTAAGTGTGCCTGCAGGTGACACCCATGTCCCTTTCAGCAGGGCACTTGGAAAACAGCCCACCCCTTATGTAACCCAAGTCAAGGATTATTTTATTTTGGTAGCAGTTTTCACTCCTATCTGCATCTTGGGAAGGACTGGGGATATAATCCCTGTGCTGTTTGAAAACCAGGTGCAGGAATGGGTAAGTGCAAAGGGAAATTTCTAGAGCGGCCCAGCTGGTGGCTTCTCTTGTGTCACAGTGGGAAATCTCTGACATCTCCCACTACCACCCTGAGCTTCACCTGCTTCAGACACACAAGAGTCTGGTACATACAGTTTCGCCATTGCGTTGTCTTTTACCTGGGGAATGTGAGCAGGCATTTGGGGAAATAAATAATTCTCCTTGACCCTGGACTAGCAACTCCCATGTAGTCAGATGAATATGGTGAATACATCTTGAGTGACCACATACACTAAATTTTTGCATTGTGTAGTTTGTGATACACATAGTAACTATTCCAGAAATGTCTTAAAAGGCTTTAAATATTTCTGTTTTATGCACATGTCTGTGGGAACAGTGAAGCTGTCTTCAAGTGATGGGACCAGTTTTGAATGATATAAAAGGTTTAAAAGTAACTCTCCAAAAAAATCACTTAAAATTGCTTTTCTATCTGTAAGACTACAAGGGTTTGTAACCCTAATTTACTGCATTCTCCTGCCATAGACAAATCCTCTAGCCACTTAATAATAGAAAATTCCTACATATTTAGTTTTGTTTTAGCCATCTGTGATATGGGCACACTACAAATAATCTTGACCCAGTGAAGCAGTTCCATAGTTTGGAATACTGAAATTCTGGTTGAGATGGATTAGTGGTCAGGCTGCAAGTAGAGAGGCCAAATTTATCTCATGGATGGTGCTACTACATTAGTGAGATTGTAGCTAAGATTCCCCAGTTCTTCACCTGTCCCATGACTGGTTAAAAAACCATTTAATATGATAACAAATATTTCATACTACTTCTATCTGCCAGAGGTATACAGACCACAGAAAGCCATGGTGTCTGCAGTAATTTCCTGTGAACTGTGACAATACAAAAAAAAATGTCCTGTGCTATTAAATAGGTAAGGAGGGGAAAGCAGAGAGATAAAAACTAGATGAGGGGAAACAGGAGGTAAACTTGAGCAGGGAACTTAGATGGAGAGAAAGAAAAATGGCTCATGGAGTAGCGGGAGAGACAAATAATAGAGGACAGATTAAAACAAAAAAAACCCAAACAAAAAAAAAGAAAACAAACAAACAAACAAACCAGAAAAAAAATCCTTACCAACCTGCTGGATTCAGAGGGAAAGAAATACACACTGGAAAAATAATTCCCTGGAAAGTGCATGCTGGGCAGTCTTAGGAATCTTGCTTTCTCCAGGCAATACCATGTACAAAAATGAATTTAAAATTCAGATTCTTTTGAGGATGTTTACTCAAGGAATGTCATGTCACAAAAGGAGGAGTCATCTCAGGACAGACCTTACACTCTCTCTAGGTAGACACTTTCAATTTTTTTTTTCTGTTATTTAAAGACATTGACTTTTGTGCAGTTTCTCCAAAGAGCATAAGCAAACAAAAGGCATCTTATAGGCTGACCTGTTTTTCAAACCAGGAGATTTTAACCAGAAGTGAGAGATGTGACAGAACAGATTCTACAGAAGGGTGCTAGCACGAGCAGCCAAAGACAAAGCTTCTGGAGTGAGTAACCAGCTTTAATACTGCCCAAGTGTGAAACAGAAGTGAAAAGGAGACAGAGGAAACACGACTTTGCGACAGTACTGCTAAACTTGGGCTTGCTTTCTTATGAGATACTTGATCCTCTCTAGACAGCTCCTCTCTCACTGTAGAGGAAGAGCTGCTATCAAGCTCCCACCGGGTGTAAATGAGGAAGCACCTGTTTGGAAGATGTGTTGCCACAGAATGGGTGGTTTTGTCCCAGTGTGTAAGATAATGCACACCAAATGTTCCTCTCACATATGAAAAAGGGGCTGAGTATGATGTGGGAGGACTCCAGAATGGAACAAGAGAACAAAGAACAGAGGGACCAACAGATCAGTTCCTCTCCTTAGTAACAAATTTGGCTGTCTCAGACAACACTAAGCTGGTGAACATTAACATAAAGAAGGCAAGATTCCCATTGCCCACGAGGAATGGGAAAATGAAATCTTTGCTGAGAGAGCAGAAGCCACATTCTTTAGCAAATTACATGCATCAGCTGGGATTTGGCAGAACCTCCTGAGCACAGGACTCCAAATCTGCACTTAACCGCTTACTGGGACAGTCTTTCAAGAGATATTAAGTGTTCCTACTATGGACACACACATATTGCAACATTTAGGAAATCTTTCTGGAGGGAACACACACACCAATAACAATGCTTCTGGGCAGCATTAGGCTTGAATATTTAGAAATGTTTTGGAAAGCACCAGAAATAGGATCCACATAGATAAAATGAAAGACAAAATAGCAAGACAGAAGAGAGAAGCACACCTTGCTGCTGAGCTGGAACATCCTAACCATCCAGGGAACCTAGACTGATCATCAGAGAGCACTCCTTCACACAGACACAGGTTAGGTAGATGTTGAGAGCTTCGAATAGATGCTGACACTGGTCCTGGTATCACTGCTCTGGGATCAGATGGCCAAGCTCTCTGCTGAGGCACAATCAGGCTGTAAGTCATATTGCTTTAGAGAAGGGACAAAACCCCTCCTGGTTATATGTGTCCAAAAAGCCAGAAAGCTATACTAGCCACAAAGGAGTATGTGAACACAAGTTTAAAAAGGGCTGTTGGGTTCCACATGAAACTCCACAAAACACAGTGATGTTCAGAACACTCCTGAGCTACAGCCACAAACTGCAGTAAAGAAAGGAGAGCAAAAATGAGCCCCTAAAGATGGGACCATTACTTTTCCTTTGAAAATAGGAGCCTTACTTGGTCCTAAGTTCCTAGCTGGAACATTAGTCAGTACTTAATTGATGTTCTCCTCAAGCAAAAGAGCTGGGATGTATTCATGTTCCTGGGACAAACAAACAGCCTCTTTCAGTGCCATCAAAATATTCTTGGGAGGGACTCAGGGTGGGGGGTGGCAGGAAGATGTTTAAGGAGCACAGGGATTACAACAGAGCAGGGGATTTTCTCTTTCTGGCAGTGCTTAGTCTCCCAGACTTCTCTCTGTGTCCTTCTTCCTCTTCTGTGATTTCTTGCACCTTATGGAGCAGCACAGATAATTGTGGCCGCTCCAGTTGTGGCATTTCTGATTTTCAGACCTCTTCACAGCACTAACCAAAATGAAGCTGTCACTATGTGTAATATTTAGTTAGCTGCAACGCCTCTGAGGTGGGCACTGCCTCTTCTGACATGTGGCTCTGACACCCTCCACAAAGCCCCACCACAGCAGGAACACCTAGATTTTCTTCCCTCACAACACTGGGGTTTTTTTAACAGCTTGATCAGACGCATACAGGACTGCCTGAAGGAGCGCAGCTGGGAAAGGATTGACATGCATTCCCCCAGTCACCAAGGAGCCCAAGGTGATGGGTACATGGGCAGACGAACCCTGCAGTTTGCCCTGTTCCCTAGGCTGGCTCTTGATGTGCACCAGCCCTTCTGGCCTGCCCTCCACAAAAGTCAGCACCATTCCCAGCTAGCCTGCAAGCAGGAAAGAGCAGGTGATGCAGGAGACAGCAAAGGAGGATGTGTACAGCATGGGCAGTCAGTGCACAGTCCTCTGAGGGAAGGAAGTGCCCATGCTGTACACACCATTTTCATAATTTTCATCATTTTCCCCCCTTCTTCCGCTAATGATGTCTGTTTACCTGAGTATAGGGCCATGAGCAGGGAAGGAGTCACCTACACTTGAAAAAAAAAACAACCAACCAACCAACCAACCAACCAAAAAACAAAAATTGAGGAAAAATAAAGAGAAGAATAGGATGCAGGCTGCTTTTAAGATAATCACAATCTAGTTCAAAGTAGTATTTTTAATTAGAGGGTACCTGATAACCTTTATCCTTATTGATTGATTATTTGATAATTTTTCTTTGCTGCAAGCTCCTTAACAGTGAAATCAGAGCAGAGGGAGAATGCAGGGAAAGAAAAGGAGGTCCCTGGCAGAGCAGGCTGGGTGATCACTGTGGAGCAGAAACTGCATGAAACCTACTTAACTGAGTTAAGCAGCAAAGACATTCCATCCTTCACACTGTAAAGAGAGCACAAGGGAGGATACTGCTTGTGCAAGAATAAGTCCTCTTGCAAGAATATTTCTATACGTACAATTGAACTCTTGAAATACTACTGAAAAAACTAAATTTCACGTTTGCTTGGAATTAAATCTCAGTTTGTATATGCCCCTACTTTGGAAGGAGATAGAAAAAGAGATGGAAAGAGTTAATTTTTAATCCAGTCTCTTGTTCTCTTTACAAAGGGTGGGAAAGACAATGACACTATGTTTAAATTGAAAAATAAACTCCCAGACTACCCAGAAAAGGCTTTCCTAGCAAAGGGATTTGCTAACAGTTTGTTTCCTGAAGAACAGAATAGTCAAAAGGCAATTTTAAATCTAATGTCGGCAGAGATACATGAAATGCCACTGAGGCTTAGAAATGCTGCTGAGGGTGGAAATGCAGCCTGAAAGGAGACAGTTTGTTTCATCTCTTATAATCAGTACAGAGAGCAGTAAGGGCCCTAGATCTCAATAATCTGAAGTTCAGTGTTATATGCCTGAATCATTCATTGATTTATGCATTTATATTCAGATATTTAGAAATTATAAGGAATACCCCCACTGAAGTATTGACACTCAGGTCTGAGCCTCTTCAGATCCAAAAAAGTGCCAGAGAAAAAGGGTGGACAACTGCAAAGTCTTCAATGTAAAAATATTCTGCTACTGGCTATAGACATTTCAAAACCACAGTGCTTCACAACTACAGCTGTAATGAATAAAACTGAAGGGGAGTTGTTTGGCACACATTGAATCATTAAACTATTGGACCTTGCTAAATAGCAGGACAAACGGCTCTTTACGTAACAATCTAGATTATGTAGGAAGGAAAAGTGTAAAAAAAAGAAGTAAAATAGGGGACATTTAATATACACTTTGTGCAGTCAGTAATACAAATTATCTGCTTCTAAAAATAATGTAGGACATTTTCTTTACAGATATGAATAATCCACACTATAAGTCTTCTAGAAACTTGACAAGAAGAAAACCACACAACAATGTATTTTTATAAATCTTAAACAAATGGAGAAGTTTCTATGAATCAAAGAGTTACTACGACAACTGTTTTTTAAAGTGGAAAAGACAAGATGCTCTGACACACTCTCTAGCAAAACAATGGAACAACTGGTTTTAGCTCTCTACCAGCAATGAGGATTTAACAGTGAATACTGGTTTCAGGAGAGTAGGTTTCACCAAAGAATTTAATAGAACCATAGGATTATTTAGGCTGGAAAAGACCTCTAAGATCACTGAGCTCAGCCTTTAACACTGCTGAGTCCATCACTAAACCACAGCCCTTAGGGCCACATGTGCATGTCTTTTAAATACCTCCAGGGATGGTGAATCAACCACTTGCCTGGGCAGTCTGTTCCCTTTTCCTTAAAATAGGATGAGTGGTTTAGTTGGGGCATGGGAGCAGTGCTCTTATACTTTGATTTTGCAAGATTTAGGCCGGGCAAAAAACTTGATAATGAAGAAAAAAACATTGCCAAATGAAATGAACAAAGTTTGTATTACATTAGTAAGTACACACCCACAAAGTTACAAAATGAGGAAACACCAACAAAATTGGTTTTTAGGGTTATGTCATGGAGATCTTAGCCAAATGCTATCCAATGTTTGTTTCTAGTGATTTATGCTAACATGGCCTCCTTGACAACACAATGCAGATGACAGGAGGCATGGTAAGAACGTTAGGCTATGTTCACAGGTAGGATGGTCAGAATCCACCCAAGCATGTTTTGTTAACCCAGCTGTCCTTAAAAGTCTACCAGAGACTGATTTGCACAGAGCGCATGTGGACTTTGTAAAAGGCAGGTGCAGCATCTAAACTCCAAGTCAAAGCTTTTGTGGAAAGCAGTGTCTAAAGTCAAACATAGCATAGACAGGCATTCACTGTAGCTCCATAGGCTGCTCAGCAAGTGATCCTCACTGTCTCCTTCATTATTTCCATTCCAGCCTGTCTCCCCTAAAATCTGGTAAGACAGTCACACTTTCATGCAGTGAATACAAATCTTTTTTCTTTACTTCCAGGTAGGCTTTTAAAAAGGGCCAAAATCTAGAACAGCAACGACCTCTTTTTCTCACTGTCTCAAAGATAACCTTCAAAAAATTTTTACAATTTCAGAGAGAAACACACCCTTTCACTTCTAAAGGACAATGATGATTATGTTTTGGAAATGTTCTCAGTTCACAGGTCCCCCTCTATCTTTGGCTTGCAAAACCAGACTGAGCAGATGATGCATCTTGAATACATAAGATTTAAACAAAGAACAGATAATTAGATATGAAGATATGCTTGCAGGATGGTGTAATTTCTCTCCTTCATTCACATCCCTAAAATTTTAAACAATATAACTAGTGGTTTCGTTAGGAAATAATTGCAGCATTTTCACAGTCCCATGCAGGCAAATAGCTGCAGTATAGTTTTACTTTTCTTACACCCACAGAGAATTCTGTTTTGTTTTTTCTCATTACTTTCCCTCACACACTTGGCTCCAAACATCAAATTTTGCCTCAGTCATTCAACTTTAATTCCTTTGGGCTGCTTTTTTCTCTTACCATTATGCATTCGTATTGAACAGCTGGAATCAAGAAAAAGCACAATTATTTATCCCTAAATTTCCCAAAGAAAACGTTTTTACTTTTCCTCAGTTTGAAATTACTTCTTGGTTTGAGGAAAAAGAGAAAAATGTGCCTCCCATAAAATCTCACATAGATCTCAAAAACTTAATGGAACATTATAGCTTAAACAACAGGGTAATTTTTGAGAAGGAGGTGGGTTCAGACTTTATTTCTAAAATCGTATAAAAAGTCTAAATAAAGCCACTGTTGCATCTTGGTGTGGAACTGATTTCTTTTATTATGACATGAGAACCAGAAGAGAAGAGGACCTCTGCCCCTCAAATACTAAACAAGTTATCAGCCCTGTGAAACTCTGCTTGCTGGATTAGCCTGAGCTGCAGCTAAATAAGAATGAAAGAACCACCCAGAAAAAGCCAGAATGAAAAAGAGCAACACCTGCCACGTGCCTTTTTTTTTTTAATCACAAACCAGCAACTGTGTTTAGGGCAGATCAGGGTACATGGAGCAAGGTAGAGAGCAGGGAATTCTGAGTACCAGTCTGACCAAGTGGAGAACAGTCAGGCATGAAGTCACATTAGTAGGACAGAGTCTGCTTTGATAAGGTAGATGAGTCAGGATCCACCATGAATTTTGCTGGATATAGATGGGTCAGGATCTGCCTATGGTTTTAACACTCAGTTCCAGAAAAAAATCCAATCAAAATTACCTTCAGGTCACCTCTGGAAAAATCCCTGACTCAAAAAATCCAAACCAGTATCTGCTTTGTGTAAAAGCACCCCAACCTGTGCTACTGTGAAGAGAAACAAGTTATAAAATAAGATATAGGACTTAATAGTTCAGGGCATATGGGTCATTCAGCAAGAGTGTGTTGAGGGCTACAGCTGCAGTGCCAGCACCAGTCCTGAGTCTCCCCAGAAAAGCAAAGGTCTAACACATCTGACAGGAAGAGTGTCAATACCCACAGTGCAGAGATCCTTTAGAGAAATCCTACTTGTGTTGGATACTAGTTCTGCTAGCTAGGCTGCTGAGCATCACTTCCAACCACTCACACACATATTGAGCAGAAGGGCTTCCTCTCTTTACAAGAGTAGGAAGTGATGCTCAGCATGCCCAGGACACAAGCCCAGAGCACTGACACATTAATAGGACAGTCATGGACAGCTGACAAAGGACTGAAAAAAATGCTGTGTCTCACTAAAATACGCTCAACAACTGAAGCAATGAGTTCATATAAGAATGCTGCTTCTTACAACAGAAGTACTTCAGGCACAAATGGGTTTTAGTGTCTGTACACATGCACAGAGCTAAGCCATGCCTAAATTTTACAGCAGTACACAGAAAGTAAGACAAGGCACATAGGTACATGTCAGATCTCTAAATAAGCTTTTGATTCTTGAATATGCCCCTGCAAGAGTAACTTGACAGAAGTATATAGTCACTGCTAACTATTAGATGCAATAGGTAGGTTCTTTTTCTTTTTCATTGTGATTATTTAACACATACACTTTTACAAATCTCTATAAAATCCCAAAACTACATGAAAGTAGAAACTATAAACTGACAGAAAGATACATTCAGTTTACATTCAGAAATGTATTTCAAACTGAAGAGTGCAATATTCTTATTTTTCATCTGTGACTATCAGCATGTAGTAAGTCATAAAATCAGATAATCTACATCAATCTGTGGTTACTTAATAATATCAAAATTTTTGCCACTTTTGCAAAAACAATAAGTTCCATCAAGCACATCTCACAATAATAAGCTTTCTAATTTTCCACAGGAAAATGCTTTTCAGGGAAGCAGGAGAGAAAGAAGGAAGAAATACATTACAGTTAGAAACTTACTATTTCAACCTTTCTCACCAAAATAAATCCCTTCAGTGTAGGCAAGTGGGTTCCACAAGTAGTAAAGGGACCTTTTGATGTCTACACAAAATCAAGAAGTCACTCATCCTGGATGGATCAATACATGTGAACTGCACATAATATATAACAAAGTATGGCTCTGCCTTAATTATCTTATTTGTATGCTACAGAAATAACTTTAGATCTGGACTTGTTTATGGAAGAATGTCTAGTTCTGTCCAAATATCTAGTTTTTCCTACACTAAAAAAAAAAAAAAAAAAAAACTGAGTGAGATTAGATACATGAAACCTTGGCTACCCATCCACACTGTGGAATTGCAGAGAGACAAGAGATATGAATTAAGATGAATTTCTCGACTTATGAAATGGAGATGGCATTAACTCTTTCACACAGGCAGTTCATCCTCTCAGCTGTTTGATGGGTCTTTGAGTTCAACAGATTTAACAAAAGCAAAAGAAAAACAGTAAAGCATTAGGCAGCATGACCAAGTATCCTCTGCCTCTCAGTAACAAACTGACACATCTGTAGCTACAATTACAGTCTGAGTTCCATGTCATTATTGCAGAATTTCTCTATATAAGCCTTCACAAAAAGAAGAGCCTTTAGATCACCTATGTCTAATAAAATAGGCAAGCAGAATTAATATAAAAATACGAACCTTTGAGCTGTCACCATACATCCTGAACCAAAACCAGGAGGCAGATGAACATTTCTTTTTGTTTTGCAATTAATTTTAAGTTATATGTGATGTGCTCTGACCTGGTAAAGGTCCTACTTCTCCTTATTGGTTGATCCCCAAACTCCATAAGATGAAGGAATGACAAAATTTGCTGTATTTCCACATGCATTACAGTGTGAGTCACAGTTAAACCATGCTCAGAATGAAGTATTCCTTGTAGGTGGTGTGGAAACAGCTAATTTGGTGAAAAGCTGTTATGCTAAAATGATCAACCAACAATTCTATTAGTGTATTATACACTATTAGTATATATCAGACTTCTTGACATGTTTTGGTGGCACATAACTTCTATGAAGGCATCACCTACTTTGGGAATTGATTATTAACTTTAATCCATTTTAAATTCTCAAAACAACATTTAGAAAACCTGTTCTTGAACGTTTCCATGACACCAGTGGGCAGTTCTTTACAGGGGCTGCACAACTAAGAATACCCTGCTGACCCAGGAGGCGACAGGGCATTGATGTAACCACTACTCAAACTGGTTATTAACTCACTACAAAGTATTCCCCAAGCCTGACAACTGCTCCACCAGAGCTTAGCATGCAATACATGTGAGATAGTGATGCCAAGGCTCTGAAGCCAACACAGCTTTAGCTTCTTGCTGAAAGACAAAATACTTGGGGTTGCTAAAGACTGCTTGAAAGTCTCAGAATAAACCATCTCATCTCATCATCATGGTCCAAGTAACACTAAAAGCATTCCGTTATTCTTACATTTTCCAGTCAAAACCAAAGGCTCTCAGCACCCAAAATGTTCTTCCTTTGCTCCCAGAGCCAAAATGCCAAAAATGCTGTTTAAAGCTGGCTTGATCTCTACCCCAGGAAGAAGGGACTGACTGCTCCATCTTTTTGTTACAATGCTAATGACACAGTGGGAAAACTAAGCCATGCAGTGGTTTGCGATCCACAACCACCAAGTCTTGCATTCTGAAAAAAAAAGGAAACAAGCCCTCCAAGGAAGCGTGACTTCTGACCCAAAATTTCCCAGAGTGGCCCTAAGCATTCATCAGAAGAGGCACAAGGAAAGAGCAGTGAATTAACAGGTCTAAAGTACAATGCAACATAATTTCGGTTGTTTCTTGAAATAACCAGGCTCCAATGCTACATGAAAAATCCAAGAAGCATCTGCAATGACATTCCATACTTTCCAGGAGAAAGAGGAGGTGAATAGAGGAGACTGGACAAAGAGGTGCTAAGCCTTTGTGTTGGCCTCTTGTTGTAGCCCAGGTGTTGTGCACTCACACTTACCTGACCAAGGGCAGGGAGTGTTGCATATGCCATGGGCTGATTTATCATTCCTTTCTGCTTCATGATGAGCATGCGTTTCTGCTCCTCGCTCAGGTGCGCCATCTGAGCTGGCATCTGTGTCTGCTGGGACTGCTGCTGCTGCTGCTGGATGTATGGCATCATGGTGCTCTTCCCGGGATTTGCCATTGGTGGGGTCATCCTCTGACTCAGCTCAGTATTGAAATGGGTCAGAGGTTTGGTGTTGCCATAAGAGAGCATATTGGGCTGTTTGCTCAAGGAGTTTGTGACCAAATTATTTGGCTGCTGACTGATCATGTTCATGTGATTTTGAGGGAGGTAGTTATTAATTGTGGTCTTCTGGGGATTGTTTGCCATAGGAGGCACTATTGGGTTTTGGTTGTTAAAGGCTTGAGAATACATCATTGGACTATTTGGTTTGTCTGCACTGAAGGGTCCTCCGTAGGGACTGGATGGAGGCCCCACCGGTGACCAGCTGGAGGGCTGATTTGGATGCTGCTGCTGCTTCTGCTGCATGAGCTTGGCTCTCTGCTGCTGCTGGGCTGCCATCTGCTTGAGCTGCTCAGCTGGGGACAGCTCAGCACTAGGCAGGGTCATTGGCCCAGGCCCCGATCCTGCCACAGCTGATGCCGGGTTCATCAGGAAGCCATTCCCAGAGCGTGCCTGCGTCTGTCCCGGAGTGTGAGCCTGGCTGGGAGTCTGAGGGGACTGCACAACACAGTTGGCTGGTGATCCAGCAGGGACTGGGGCCGGCTGGGCGCTGGATGCAGAAGCAATGCTGGAGCCCGTGGAGATGTTGGAGAATGGAGGACCAGAGGAAGATGGTCTGACCTGGGGAGACCCTAATGGAACATGAGCAAATGGAGAATGGGATGGATCGCTTTTTACGCTTGCGCTCTCCTGAGTCTCTGTGGAAGGCCTGGGAAATTCGGGCTCCTTCTTCTCTTCAAAGTCTTCATTGAACAAATCCTGTATATCATCCTCTGGGACGGTGTTTGCCAGCTCATCTATGAGTTCCTGCCACTCCTGATCATTTAGGTTAATGTCTGAGAAGAGCTTGTTCTGATTGGAAAGAGATGTTTCAGAAGTGTCTATGCAGTTGGAGTCATCCAGAGGCTCTTGCTTTAGTTCCTTATTCTGCAGGATGTTAAAACTATCATCCAGATCGTTGCAGCCGTTAACAGGGAGCTTTATCTCAGAAAGCCCACCATTTTCACCCAAGTCTTCTAGACCACTCCTGTGAGTCCCACTGTTCTGCAGGGGCAGGGGAGCTTTCATGTCAAGCTGGTGAAGAGGAGAAACAGCAGGCAAAGGTAAATTAAGGGGCAAGCTGTTGATTGCCTCAATGCCTGGCACATCCTTTCGTGTCCGCTTACTGGTTGGAGAAAATTTCCCATCACAAACTCCGTTCTGCTGTTCTCCATTGAGAGGTGAACGTGCGCCTTCCAACTTCCTTTTGACTGTCTCTTGAAGCTTAAAGAAAACAAGAGGAAAGAAAAAAATTAAACATTTGTAGATGCAAAAGAAGTGCTCATGGCCACTGTGACAAGATGGCTCATCAAGCCAGTGACAATAAGTTTTAAAACTGATTAGGAAGTTTCTCTGATTTCATTCTTATGCCTTGATCAATTTGACAACACAGTCAAACCCCCAAACAACCAAACATCTCCTCCTATCCCAAACCAAACCTTCCCTTGACTAGGAAAGAACAGTAAAATACGTGGATTCCAAGCTGAGTCTGTGCTAACTTCCAAGAAATTTAGGGAGCAAGTTGACTAATTCCACATTTTAGTGCCTAATATAGGGATGACATTTAAACAGTGTGCCTAACATAGTGAGGAATCTTAAACTGGAACAAAAAAAAGGAAAAAAGGAATCACTAAAGTTTACTACTCACTCTGAATTTTTTTTATTGGAAGTTTCTAGAAGCTTCTTAAAAAATAACTGCAATATAATTGATTGACTACTTATATTGAAATGTGTTGTTGACAAAAAAAAAAATTAACATAGTTTCATTTGATTATGTTCTTGGCTAACATATTGGGAATCACTTTTAAGGGAGAAAAAAAAATATATATCCACCCTAGAAAATAGAAGGCATTTTCCATAACATTAACTCAATCAAATAATGAAAAAAAGGAAATCAGTTATGTGCTAGGAGCTAACATAAAACATAAATAGCTAACAGAAATAATAGCCAGACAACTCTACAGAAAAGCAAAGAAATTGGAATATAAGAATTTTATAAAACAATAGCGTATTAATATCAGCTTTAAGTCAGGTTATAGGGGCACAGCAAAGAACTGTAGCAAGAAACAGTCCTCCCCACTCACACCCAAGCTGAGTCCTTTACTTATGTACGAGGCTAAAAAAAGCATCTCTCTTCAGCTAAGGCAAAAAACAATAGTGGGGAGGGGAGGAAGCAAAGAGGTCACAGCTCTAGCAAACGCCTTTAGGACACACTTGCATCCTTGATACTAGAACAATAGAAGACAAAATACTGAAAGATTTTATCAGTTTTTAAAGTATTCTTACTGCTAGGAAAGTCCCAGACATGCAGCTCCCACCCCTTCCCTAACCTAGAGGTCCTCAACCTTCTTTCTTCTCACAATCCAGATCCCATTTATTTCTCCCATCCCAGAGTGCTGGTTCCCCTTTCATCCCACGTGTAAAACAGGCAAGCAAATCTGTATCTTGCCGAAGTTTTGGAGGGAGTGGTTCTGGGAAGGCTGTGTCCTTCTCCTGCCCCTCAGGCCAGCCTGGCCTTTTTCAGCACACAATGCAGAGGGATGTGGCCAGCACAGGCATTGCTGCAGCCACAGCTCAGCATGCATGGGACACCAAGCTACTGGTGAGGTTGCTCTTCTGCAGAGAACCAAGCAGGAAGGCAAGGCTATGAGTCTAAGCAGACCATCAATTCCTTGATTTGCACTGGAGCTTTTTAAAGTGGGAAAATAATTAATATGTGAATAAGAGTCCCTAGCGGGTTGCTATTGGCATAAGCGACCGAGACTTTGCTTGCACAAAGCCAGTGTGTGCCAAGCCTCCCACAGGCAGAAATTCCTCCACCTCGTGGGTTCTGTGGTGCCACATAGACCAGCTGCTCTGTAACCACAGCCTCTGCCACATAGTTGGTCTCCTCCTCTGGTGTCTGGTCTTAAAATCCTGCGTTTGGAGAGTTGGGGATGTCTATCTTGGAGATTAAAAAGTTCTGGGCAGACTTTTGTGGCACCTTTCAGTACCCAAAAGACCTACAAGAGAGTTGGAGAAGGACTTTCTACAAGTGATAGGACAAGTAGCAATGGCTTCAAACTGACAGAGGTTGGGTTCAGATTAGATATTAGGAAGAAATTATTCCCTGTGAGGATGATGAGGCACTGGCACAGGTTGCCTAGAGAAGCTGTGGATGTTCCATCCCTGAAAATGTTCAAGGCAAAGCTCTATGAGGCTCTGAGCAACCTGGACTAGTGGAAGGTGTCCCTGCCCAGGGCATGGGGGTTAGAATCAGATAATTTTTAAGGTCCCTTCCAACCTGGAGCGTTCTGTGAATTTATGCCTATGCAGCTCTGTAGCAGCTGTCCATACCCTGAGCCTCTCCCCTGCCCAGTTTCTGGAGATGAGGGAACAGCACAGCCAGTAGTTTGCACCAAGAAGTTCCTCTCCCTGTGATGCAGGCTGTGATGGGGAACTAGCCTGCAGCAATGTGGGGGTCAAGAAAGCTGTGAGCATTTTGGGCCTCCCTATCAAGTCCCTGCCACTGTGTTCCCACTCCTCTCCCAAATGCAGCAGCTCTTGTCCCCATGAGCTCCACAGATGCAGGTGGGAATGCACACTGTGCCACTGTCTCTAGATTAAAGCCTGGCATAGTCAGGTTTAGCAATCACAGTCTGCAGGAACCCAGCAGGCTGCAGAGCACAGAGCCCTGCAGCAGAGCATCACCTTCTCATCTCCCTGTGCCACAGCAGCAGAGCTCTGCTAGCAAGAGCTGCTTGCCCAGAGGTGGTAATTGCCTCAATCTGCGCCAGTGAGCAGCCACGTGGAAAGGAAGTCCAGGACTAGTGCGAAGGATCAAAATCACATCCCACAAGGGGACTTATGGTATGGCTCTCACCTCTGCTGCCTCCCTCTCCTAAAAAGCCATGTTAAACTCACCACCAGTGTGTGGCATTACAGCTCCCTGCTGCTTTTTGAGTCATGTATCTGCCACGCTGCAGAATCCTACAGCTGAGTTCGTTCCACTGATCTTTACATAAGCCTGGATCAAACCCTGGAGACAGGATAGGATGGTACAGATGTGGTAATGGTACTGCTTCACAAGTACAACAGCACAGCTCCAGGGCAAGAAAAGAAGGAGCACAATCTGGCCTCAAATGGAGGTGATCAGTTGATATCATGGGTTAAAATAGCATATTTAAATATTGCCCCTGATGGGCCACTCACACAATTTACAGCTGAAATCATCCATTTCAACTCCTAAGCCATCTCACTACAAAGTCACTATTGCCACATCACAAAAACATTCCCCAAACAGTAAGTGACTCAAGACCAAGCTCAATGGGCATGCACAGGCAAAACCAGGATTTGAAGAAATGTTCAGAATGTGTCATGGTCCTTTACCCCAAGTTCATATTGACCAAATACTGGGCTAAAGTAAAAACAGGTCCTGGTGGCAAGCTTCTCATCAGGAACTAAAGTTCCCATAAGGAAAAGATGGGGGGAAAAAAGTTTGTCTTGATGACAAGGCAGGGAGTAGTGAAAGTGATTTTCTTCTGAGGAATACAAGTGAAGTGACTCCATATGTTTTGCACGTTTGAACGAATACAAAAATATTGGTAAGAGTGATACGCTTTTACATGGTTTCACACTTTCAGGTTTGAAAACAGTACTATTTTATCCTGAATCTATCACCTTATTTGTATATGAATGTTTACCAAAAGAATCAAAACTATCTAATGGCAAATAACCAACCCTAAAAACATCAGTTCCTAAAGTTTCATCATGTGCTGGAACTTGGATGTCCCCCTGTACAAATATACAATGACTTTAGAGAAAGTAAAAGCAGGCCCAATATATAAATATTCATAACCGTGTTTACTATGCATTACAGCAAAAAGAAGCTTGACATGGAAATTATTTTCTATCAAATATGAAACATACAGAAGTTGTGCCTTGTTGCAAAAAGAAATTAAATTAAAGCTATTCTAAGTTTGTACCACCACATTGTTCTCCTTCAGAGACTTTAGGATTTGGAGGGTTAACAGGCACTGATATTTTTGTTTTCTTTGTTTGCTCATTGAAAAACTGTAGGTAGATAGAAATGTAACATAAAAGGTTTGTTTGAAGGCAACATGCTGGGTACAACTTTTGCAGGTGGGGAAGCCCCTTGACTCCAGTATTTTGGGGGAGTTGGGAGCCATAACAATAGATGCACCTCCTTTCTTTCAGGTACAACACAGAAATATTCTTATCAAATTATTTAAATGAAAACATTTCTTTTCATATCTTGATTTCATTCCCAATCACCATATTAACTCTTGAATGGTTTGGATATCCTACACTGAGCATATACTGGCAAACAGTTTACCACCACCAGGATTAGTGTCTTTAAGACACTAATTTAAGACTAAATGTAGTGTCTTAAATAAACTAAAACCCCAGCACTTCCCCCTACAAACACAATCCCTGAAGTAAAATAGTATCTTTTAAAGTACCCTCCCTCTCTTTCTTAGTACAAGTACACAGTTTGTGCATGTTTTACAGCATGCATTTTGAAGATATTAGCAGGAGCTGAGAGATTTATGTCAAGGAGCAGAAGATTGTTGACACATAAAATAAAAATAAAAGGAAAATATCAAAAGCAAAGGAAAACATTGAAATAAAAGAACCCCCTTCCAGCTTCATAAGCCTTTAGCTTTATTCACACAAAGTATTTGGCTGATGAAATCTTCATTTCACTGCAGTTTTCTACCCCAAAGCACAAGCGGGTGAAGCAGGACTCTTGATTCTTTATATGCCTTTGGAAAAACTCCAGTTGCAGAGTGAGAAAAGGTCAAATTTTGGCAGGTTGACTTTTTAAATGACTTTCAGTTGGAGGAGAGGCAGGGGGACAGAGTCTGTGCACGCAAACACACCCAGACCCGAACGGACCCATCCCGAAATCCTTGGCAGAGCTCTCGGACATGCCGTGACAGAGGCAATAGATAAACAAGAGAGTGTGGAGGCTGTCGGCAGGGCTTTCATCTGTGAGGAGAAGCTGCTCCGCTTCATCTCACCAGCAGCAATTCATTTTTCAAAAGGAACGAGACAGAGGTACTGTTGTTATAGCAACAGCCGAGCCACTCGGCAGCCCATCCTCCACCCTGGAGCTGCCTTGGGTGGGCGGCTGTTCCAGTCCTGCATGGGGAGGGATGGGGATGTGGTGGCAGAATTCATTGCTCCTTGAAAAATAACCAACACAAAAAACAGAGGGAGGTGGGGAAGCCAAGAGGCTTCTTCTCTGAGCCAGTAGAAGCTGTATGTGATTTACAGGGTCTTACACAGTTCCACTTTTCCTCGGTGACCCCCAGATAAGGAGGCTGATGTCATTTTTACAGATGTTTTTGTGGACCAGCTACATGTAGCCACTGACTTTCCTCTCCCTAGGGCAGCTCCAGCCACTTAATAAAAGACAAGGGCAACTATTCCGACAGGTTTGGTCCACTTGGCTCTTCAGCTCTGCTGGAATGTGCCCTGCTCTGGAGGTATCTTTGCTCTCTGTGGGAAACCAGAGAAACTAGCCAAAGCCCAAAGTCCATCTTCCTCAGAGGACATGCATGTTTACAAAAAACAACGGTTAGTATCTTCTCACATACTCTTCTGTGACTCTTTCTGTTAAAAATTGATCTTTTCAGTTCTTCATGTTGAATAAGTTTGGCCCACCAGTCATCACGAGCTTCAGCTCCTTTCCATGAAATGAATTCAAGTCTTGGGCCTCCCTCCAGGGTTTCTACTCCCTTCCACCGATGTGTCTGTTCCTGAGTTTGCTCCCCCTTTCTTCTCCCTTCTTCTCCTAGAGCTTCTATAGAAAGATCTTGATACTTCTTACCTCCAACAGGGAGTATTTACTATGAGCTCTGCCAAACACCACCCCAATTCAGCAGTCTCCAGCCTGCACCCTAAAGACTGAGTCAAGTTTGCTACTCAACTTCTTGTGCTGCACTCAAATCCTATCAGCAATTTAGGAAGTGTCCTAGGGGTGGCTGTGAAGTGACACTAAGCAAGTGTATTTGACAGGACATCTAAGATCAGTGAGGAATAATCAGCACTATCATTTGCATGCCAGAAACTCAGCTTCAACATTTGAAAGGATTTTTTGCAGGCACATCCTTGCCACATCATCTCTGATGCTGCCACTAAAAAGTCGGTGCAGCCAGAGCACTGAGGTACAGCCACATCTTGTGTTTTAAGTCCAGCAGCTCCATAGTGGCCCCCCAATGACACTTGCTGCAGTGTCCTGCAGAGGTGGTGGGGAGCAGAGGACAGCCTTCCAAAAAGCCCTGTTGGAGCTGAACTCAGCCAAGCAACATGAAGGTGAGTTACAGATCACCACTTCCCACAAATGAAAGTATTTCCTGCATCCAACCACTCCCCTACTATCTTGATTTCCTCGTGCTGCTGAAAGCATGGCACTGATGCCTGCTAACTCACTGGATGAAGCCTGATGTAGCAAATTGATTTTGGAGCACAATTGCTCATTTAAAGTACATGCTGTGTTTCTCCATGCTAGGCCTGGCTGCCCAGCTCTTATTGCCAGGGCAATGTTTCAAATATACAGGAAATTCACATTGTGAAATCTGTCTCAAGTTGGTAAAATCTCACCCTGCCAACCTAGCCAGTAACCTGTTCAGCTCTGCAGGCTCACAGAGTAACCTCTGCCTCAGGAAAAGGGCCAACCTTCTGCCCCTTACCCTGCAAAGAGCTGCTGGGGTCTCTTGTCATCACCCATGTTTTTGCCATCAGTCACCAGAAGAACAAATACCTCCCAGTAATAGTAAAACCATGATAAAGGCACTGGGTAAACCTGCAAGAGTTAGCAGAGAGAAAAGCAATGCACTTCCACACATTTTAACCAATCAGACAGGAAGGGTTGGTCTCTGAAGAGCGAGAGTAGAGAGTCTTGGTAGCTCTTGGATGCAAAGCTGGCAGCACAGCCCCCTTGCTAGAGCTGCCTGCCAGCTGTCAGGGCCCCAGCCACCAGCAGGAACTGGATCACACTGGGAGATGAAACAGAAAACAGGGAAAAAGGCTAACAAAAAAAGGCACTGCATGAGAGTAAAATAGCAACAGCACTGGGGAATTCAAACCAGGTAAATGCTGTGACTCCACCTGCCCTCGGTCAGCCTAGTAAGGATGCTGGATATTGCACAGCAAGTTGAACTGAACTTTAGAGCACAAACTACTTCATGGATGGAATGCTGTTATCACTATCAAAGAGCCTTCCTGCCCCAGTGTATGATCTACATGGTTTACTCCTCTTCAGATTTATCTTATTTAACCCTGCTTTGGCCCAATGGGGTAAACACTGGCAAAGCAGTAACCTCATTGCTTTGGGAGTGCCAGCACTGCTCCACTGGTGCAAAAGTCCTAGGAAGGTGCTAAGAGCTGGCAGTGCCGACTCCTGCCTCTCACACCCAGCAGCCAAGCTCTGCTCTCTCTGAAATTGTCCTTGCAGGTGGCATGAGCTGCATTATGAGGATTTAGTCAGGCAGCCTCCAACTGACTTGTCTGGGAGTTGTTCTGATAAGTCTTCACCCTTTCCAATCTGCTTTATATCTGGACAGAAGAGAGGGTAGTGATAAAAAGCAGGTGCTGGAGATTATTAAAGTTGTGCCTCCCAAAGAACTACAAATCAGGGCAGAAAAGAAATGCAGGAACCTCTTGTGTTTTAAACTAAAAAGCAGCAAAACAGCACACCCAGTGTTGTTGCACATGCACCATAGCTACTCAGTAGCTCTTTAAACTGTGTATGGGACACTAGGAATGGTTTCCTGGGGAAAATCTTGTCCCAGTTCATCCTTGGATGAGCACAAGTCATAGCAGACTAGTGAAGTATGCTGGTGACATCCTGCCTGCCTAGCAAAGGGGTATGTGGGACATGAAAGCATTCCTGTCCTCTGCAAAGGAGGAGCAGCTCTGTAACACGACCTCTGCTTTCTTTGTCGTTAAGGCACCAGTAGGATGTGAGCCTTGTTCCTGACTTCAGAACTGACAGACTAAAACCTTGTCTAACTGATGTAAGGGAAGAGCCCTTCCTGTGCTTAGGGCAAGGAAATTACCTTCCAGCTGCTTGCAAAATACTGCCATGGCACAATCTACATGCATAATAGATTACTCCAGAATATTCTCGGGGAAACTCTGAAGAAAGAGCCAGGAGACACAGCGAAGGCATGGCAGTATTCTCCTGATGACACCATAGATTTCCAAGGACTATGAGTTTCCACTGGATTTCTTTTACTACCAAAGTCTGTCTAGTACATGAATTCTAGAAGACAGAGAGCAAGCACATGACTAAATTCAAGTTCATGCTTCTTGAAGCAAAGTGTTTCATACAATTGGAAAAGGAAGGAAATGAGAGCCACATGGTTCATATACTCTACCTGTTCAAGCCCACACATTTTAGTCACCCTCTTGGGGTAATATCCTAAATTAAACTTCCACCTGAAAATAATTTAAATATCAAATCAATAGATTTCCACAACTAACACAATAAAAGAAAAATCTTGTGAACCAGTCATACTGTGCTGCAAACAAAATGGTGAATTTAGCCTCCTCTTCCCCATCTGTACCCTGTGCCTAAGTGGGCAGCTTGGCTGAGGACATAAGTCAGCTGAAGATTTCTCTGCAAGGACAAATACCTTTAAAGGAGTGTGGATTATCTAAGTAGAGATTGAACAATTAATGATACGGTAAGCATTGCAAAGGAGACCAAAACATGGGAGAAGGACAGGGAAATGAATGCTTTACATGGTAATTAATTCTCATAATTTTTTCTATATTTTAATTGTTTGCAGAGTAATGAGATATGTCTTTTGGGGAAAGGGAAAAAAAAAATCCAACATGGGACAGATGAGTTTGGAAAAATTTGTGCTAAGCTACTGACCATTTAAAAAACAAATAATAAAATCAAATAACTGAAAATCCCCAAATAGAAAAGATGTCAAAGACAGCTTTTTCCTTCAGTTGAACAATTCCCTGAGCAGCACAATCAGCTTGATCCATCTCTAGTAAAGAGGAGCAATGCAGGAACTGGTTGCAGGTCTTGACTTTGCATATCTCTTTAAAAGAGCACAGACAGCAGCAGTTTTGAAAGACTCCTGGACAAAACCCATGGCTCAATCCTGAGAGGTGCTGAAGCCCTCAGGTCACAGAACCACAGAAAGGTCGGGGTTGGAAGAGACCTTAAAGAGCATCCTGCTCCAACACCCCTGTCATGGGCAGGGATAATAACCCAGACCAGGTCGTTTAGGGCCCCATCCAACCTGGTCTTGAATACACCCAGGGTGAATCCCATTAAGTTCACTAGGAATTAGGGCTGCATTGATAAGGTCATTTCTTCTGCATACAAATTTCTTCAGAGATAGACACTGTGTCTGATGGAACAACTCCTCTTTACATTTTGCATTCATTTTTTGGCTTTAATATAAGTTATAGCCAGTACTGGGGGAAGAAAAAAAAAAAAAAAAAGACAGGATTACTAAAGATTGGTGAAGACTCAAGGAATCAAAGGGCTGTATAGGATGCCCTAGACATGTTCTTATGTTCTGAATTATTCTGAGCACAGTTTGGGAGCTATTTGCCATGGGCTAAAGGCCAGACAGCACTGAATAGCAGATTTGCCCTAAATATGGCCAAGTAAACCATACAAACTTTAGCTCTTTGTGGCCTCAGTACCTTCACCTCAAGCTGACCTCAGGTTCCCACAAAGGCACACAGCACAACTAATGGAAAAACACGTCTGGGCTCCCAGCTCCCAGCAATTACCAGAGTCACAGACTCACAAGGCTGGACCTGCTGTATGGCTTGAACTGCAAATGTACTATTTAAGTCTATTGATGAAGTGTAAAGAAAGAGATTTTAAGCAAATGAAGGCCCTGATTCAGCACAATATTTAGCACATGGTTCACCTTGAGTACACTAAGCAACCAAAAATACAAAGAATGATTTATGCAGTGAGTAACAACACCAGACCAAGACCTTTGCTCAGGTCTTACCTTCTTTATTTCATCCACAGCAGCTGTCTTCATCCCTGGATAAACCTCTTCCTCTCTCCCATCCTACTCTGAATATACATACACAGTGCTGAACTCATGGCAGGAACTGCAGGAAGATTCCCAAATCCCAGAGGTGTGTAAGGCTTTGAGATCTCTCTGCACAAACCAAAAAGATTACCAGGAGAAAGGTGGGCATTGTTCTGCCAAACAGGTCACATTCCCAGTTAGTTGTGGCTGTGCACCACATTCCAAGCACTTTTATCTGTGTGTGTATTTTGAAAACAGCCCTCCAAGGGAGGGAATTACAACTCATAATGCTGTAGATGTCTGTACATTCCCAGTGTACACAACACAGGTTTTTCTTTTTTCCTTTTGGTGTCAAAAAAATGCTTTGTTTTTTCCACACAAGGGCACACACGCATATGTAGTCACTGCCTATGATACTCACATGGGTTTTAATCTCAGCAATTTATGCATACTAAGTATATATTAGCAGCTAATTAAAATTAAATTTAGACTTCAAGTCCCATTCACCACTGAAAGTTTGTGCCCTTAGCAGTGCTAAATAAGTCCAAGACAATAAAGAACTTGTTGTAGGTAAAGACCAAGTGACAGAGAACACTACAGTTCTTTCCTAAATTCCTTGAAGGTCTGAAACACTAGACATCACAGTTTGCTGTTAGATAAGCCACAGAAATGCATTATAAGCCAGTGTAAATTCATGCAATTGACTTCCACTAATCTTATTTTTCTTTTTAAAGGACTTCTCCTACCCTCCTTTCTCTCCTATTGTAGGAATGATAAGTCACCTAGTACTAGGTGCTTTTAATTCATTAGTCTGAAAACACAGTACACTTGGTCTACTACCAGAATTATGTGGATTTTGGTCTCAGTGAAAAACATAGGTAAGATGAATCTAAAAAGAAAAACAAACCTAACTTTGTGTCAACCCCCCGCATCATTTATCACTTAAATGTTATCATTCAGATGCAAACATACATTAAACCTCTAAATTTCACTTCAGAAAACCAAGCAGGGAGCTGCCTAAAGCTGCATATTAAGTCAGTGGCAGGGTTAGAATTGGACTCAAATCTCACACAATCCTGTCCCCAGCCAATGGGAATACAAAATATATCTTATCAGATCAATGTGCTTTTATGTCTCCTTTTCTTCTTATTCAGGAAAAACAAGGGATGTGTATGGGGAGCTATAAACAGGACACAAAGTCTGGGAACTCTTGCAGGCATCATAAGAAAGGTGCAGGCAAAAACAGGTCAGGTCATTCCATCTTAAGAATGCAATTCATACCCCCTATACCAGCCTGAGATGGGATGAGATAAATCATGCTTCAGAAAGGGTCTTTTTCTTTTCTCTGACCTTAAAGGGAGCCTTGGTAACTTGAGGAAAAAGACACATCCACAGTCAGATGCCTCCATCTGGACCCTCCCCAAGCCACTGTTATTTGCCCAGTCACAATTAGGGCACTAATTACATGCTACTGCTGTTGACATCTGTGTTTAATAAAGATTTCTGTCTGCGTGGGTTGGGTCTTTCCCCCAGTTTCATTTCCAGAGGTTTCAGTTTTATTCCACTAAACTCTGAGAAAATAAGCCTGAAATCTTCATAGTTTGGCCTATAACAATGATACTACATTTACTCTTGGAAAGAGTGTTACTTTCTTGCTTTGCCAAGGGAAGAAGGTTGTGCAGCTCCAAGTTTTTGCTTAGTAACTAACTTACATGTTCTATCACTTCTGGGTCATTTAAGAGAGGCATGAAGAAGGGGAGAGCTAGCAGGAGGAGCTTCAGTTTAAATCCCAGATAAACAGTAAGTAGTGTTACAACCACGATGGTCTAAGCAAAGTCTATAGAGAGGAAATAAAAACAAATATTTTTAATTAGACACACAGGGAACCATAGACAAGTTCTGGGGTAAGCAAGCACTTCCTTCTTCTTTAATGACAATTATAGTAACTTTAGTAACAACAGTAACAATGAGCAAGCATGCTAAAGAAATCATATAAAATCACACATAATTTTGGACATACAGCATTGTGTGCAAATCTGCTGTGTGATAAAGTGCAAAATTTGTTTTCAAAGGAAATTACATGGGCAGCAGGTTGAGGTTTTTCCTAGGGCTATTTACAAAACTCCTTTATTTTTCCTCCTTTCTTCTAAGCTTTTCAAAACAGTCAAATGAAAATAAAAGCCTGGCAATTAGCATATTTCAGAATTACAGTAAGGGCCCAGCTTTCAAAGGCACAGCTGCCCGAGACTGACTTTTTTTCAATGCCAGGTGGATTCTATGAGGCCAAGAATAACCTTAAATAGTGTGGGTCCTGGTCGCTGTAGGATTTGCAGTGGACTGTGATTTCTGGGTCCCCTGCAAATCTGGGGACATAAGTTACTGTATCCGGGGACATAAGTTATCTGGGGACATAAGTAATTAATATTTTCTTTCTTTTTTTTTTTTCCCCAAACGCAAAAGCTTTCTGATATTTCCAAACTTCAGACCTGCAATAATTACATTAGAAACATTCAACACTGTAAACATAGAGGATTTTCCTGACTCATCAGTAAAGTAGTGGCAGCCTTCTCCTCTCCCTGCTAATGAGAAAGAACTGCAATGCTGAAACTAAAGCAGATATTTTTCCCATTGAGTGTTCCCAATGTTTCTCTACAGCAGCATAACCTACTGAATGAAGTTTTCTCTGTACAGGGTATGGAAATGTTACCAAACAGAGAATACTAAGTGGGCCCTGGGTAAAAGGCTCCCTAGGGAGTTGCAGGAGAACACAACAGGGCACAGCACCCTTCTTGGGAATGCTGTCTCCCCAGGTGGAGCAGAGGGTCTCAGACCACAAGGATTCACACTAAACCACAGAACTGCAGAGATTTTTCTCTTGGTCCCAGCACAGCAGACAGCCTGTGTGCTCTGGCATTCCTGGCTCCAGCCTCTCCTAGTAAAGACTCACATGCAGGAGTCTCCCTGGGGATAAAGCTGCTCTTGTGCTGCTGCCTAAGAGCTACAACTGGTCCCTGCCTCCTCTGCTTCCCCAGTGCTCTGCTGGAGCCCTGGAGCTGTCACCAGGGTGGTAGCAGTGATCAGAGGAGGCTGTGACAATCCAGTGGCACGGTGCCATGGCAGACCTGTGCAGTGCTGTGAGGCTGCAGGGAGCTGGGTATGAAATGTGCATCAGGCAGGTGGGAAACATTTGCTCCCCCCTTGCACAGTCCCATCTTTTTCCCTCTCCTGTCCCAGTTCAGGTCTCACAGGCTCATAGTGTGAGCCTTCTGCAGCCTCAGGTTTTGTGGCTGTGACAGCTACGGGGCTTCTGCTTGCCTGGTGCACACTCATATTCTGCAAACAGCCTCTCCCCACCTTTCTGACTGCTTTCTTCCCAGCTCTGCTGGTGTTTTGGGTCTTGAATAAAGCCATGAGAAAAACTGACCTCATTAGCAGTTTCCTCTAAAGGTGAATTGGAGCAGGGCATTCATCTCCTCCAGCAATTTTCAAACTCACATGAAAAACATGAAAGGAGACAAAGCCTAGGGTTGCCCAGGAATTCCATGACAGAAATTTGCATAACATGCCCCCCATATGCCGTGCAAACAAGAAGCTTCTGCTACAACAGTTTTCTTGGCTTTCCTCATTTCACCCTACTCTTGAGGAGCAAGAAGAAACCTTCTTTACATATGCAGGGGGCTGCAAAAGCAAACTGTGTACAGATGGGCTCAGCAAGAGGTTCTTAGACCTGGGATAGCTGGAAAGTGTGCCAGGGAAGGCTGACTGTGTGCCTGCTCTGTTTCTTACACTCTACTTGCTCACTGAGAGGACACTAGGCTAAATGCCCCTTTGAGATGACCCAGTACAACTGTTCCTATATCCACAGTGTCTGCAGAAGAAATGTTACTTAGAAGATCTTTACTGAAATAAAAGAAACAGAACCCTCCCTCTATGAGATTTTCTATGTTCTTGTTATGAAGCATTTTGATGATAATATATGATTTTACAAACCAGCAGCTACACAATGCAATGTGGTAGAAAGTAATTTCCAACAGCCCCTAAATAAAGAGGAATTAGTGCAAAAAAACAACTTTAATCCCTTGCTTTAGTTCTTTTTGAACACGGACTGAATGCCAGATTGTGGCCATCCAATCAGAAGATAACCAATTGACCATATTTTCTCCTCTTCCCCTGTTCATCCCCCACCTCCACCCAAAACTTGCAGCTCCAACAACCAAAACCTACCTATATCTGATTCTGGATTTTGAAAGACTGTTATTACAATTTGGAAGAAGGAAGAACTGTGATAACTACCACACCAAACATGAGGAGGCATAAGTAAGCAATTTTAGCTGTTAGGATCTCAACATCCTTTGCAAAGAGAATTCCTCTCACTAATATCCAGTGCATACAATGTAATTAAAAGCTATTTTTTCATATATAGAGAATTTATATTTCACATGGAAAGTGAAAGACACCAGTAGGAGCCACAGACAAGAGAGCCTTGAGGCCAAAATCTTCAATGTGCTGAGGCCCCTGATACAAATGATGATGTCCTGTCAAAAAATTAGATTTTGCTAGAGAACAGATCAGTCACATCACAGATAAAAAAAATCACATAACTGGTAAAAGTCACCTAAGGAAATGTGAATTGTCATGATACTCAAAATGCATTTTCTCTGCCTTGTATGTGAAATGGGATCCTCTCTGAAAGTGAAATTTAATACCATTTAATTAATCGACTCATTAAATTTTTGAAAATATAGAAGAATAAATATATGGAGATCGTAGAAAGGCAAAGAGACTATTTTTTCCTTTTCCTAGCTTTCCTTACTTTTCACATATGATGCTGTGACTCAAATTAACTCCACATAAATTCTGAATATAAAAAGATCACCAAATTAATTTTTTAATAAGGAAGGAAAAAAAATTAACCTCTTCGGCAGAACTTGAACTCCATTCCTCAGAATGATTAGTTTGGCCACTGGAGGGCTCCAATATTGTTTCATAAAAGCAAAAGAAAGTTTACTAGGAAGGATAAACACATAACAAATAGCCTGGGCAATAAAGTTCAAACATAATATGCAGTCTAGAGATCTAGAGATCAAGATCTATGGGCTTGCAAGCATTTCGTAAGAGTCAGGACTAATTTAACTGTTGTTTTGCTCTTGTAGCATAAAAGGATTTGAAGAATGATTTTCCTACAGTTTGGCTATTAAGGTCTCCTCCAATACACCACCTATTAAAATGGGTTTTGTATGCAATCACAGAATGAGTAGATGTCTGCAGGAAAGCAAAACCCATAGGTTTCCTGGGACATGCTAGTAAAACACTTTTTATGAAAGCCCAGTGCTGCATAGTACAAAAGAAACACATTCTCTGTCTCTCTCGTGACTCCAGTCTTCCCGATGAGAGTTTACAGAGATAAATCAGACAGCTCAACAACTGGAAGCACAGCAGGGTGCTCCCACTACATAAAGTCCTTGATGGTTCTTCTTTGGATAAACCATTGTTGGGAGTTACCTTTTATTTTTTAAGAGAATTTATATGCTCAGGTACAGAAAGTCAAGGAATAACTGGCTCTAAAACTAATGGGTCTTTTCCCAGTAACATGGCAGTCAAGATCTTATCAGAAGAATGCTATGTGGTCCTGCAGAAGCAAGTACAGGCACTGATGTCAGTTGATAAGCTAATGACTGCAGCTTATCAGCTGATAAGCTAATGACTGCAGTGCTCCAGTTAAGGATAAAACAAAAGCTATTTCAGTATAGGAGCATGAGAGAAAGCATTTTGGACATCATTCTACCTACAAACTTAAGGGAGGTAATAAAAAGTCTAAGTACCCCCTGGACTCCCCAGTACTTCCAGTTGGGGGTGGGGAGAATTAATCCTGGGCTGAGATGCTGAATGTTGGAAGTTTCACACTGAGCCAAACTTTACAATTGATTTAAGCAGCGCAGAAAATAAAGGAGGTTTATTGGAAATATTGAAAGATGCTAGTGGGTACTATGATAAGCCCAGCTGAGCACTGTTCTTGTTTGATGAAGTGCACTGTATTGGGCTGGTGCACAAAACATCATGGTTTGCTGGCACACGCTATTTTTTTTTCTGCTTCTTCAATGCAAATGAAAAAAAGGGAAAAAAAAAAAAAAGCTTTCTTAAAATATCTCTGCTGCTCTCCTGTAGCCCCTTCCTCCAGCACATCACACATTAATGCCAATCTTCTGAGAGACTGCAATTCGAACATAATGAGATATTAATGAGCTTTGCACATGTCCCCAGCTCATTTCTCCCAAACCTACAGAGATGTTTTGCTTGTTTTCCTGACACTGCAATTGTGACTCCCCCATCCTGCCCCTCCTCCCAGCAAACCCTGCTGCACCGTTCCCCTTAAGCTGCCAGCTCTAAAGAGCACCAAATGGGCTGGCACTGCCTTGTTTCCTGGACTAATGGATGCTTGTTTAAACACTGGAGCTGTTTGCATTGCTGCGGCTCACTGCATGTTAAACACAGTCCTCTGAAACCCTATGCCAATCCAATAAAGGTATCAGCAGTTCAGCGTGGGGAGGCAATTACTATAAAGTCCCAAGTGTGCCTTCTAAGCCCAAGGAAGGAAAATTTGATTGAACAACTAAAAGCAAAATCTGATTTCAGTTCAGCATCACTAGGAAGACACGAGGTTTCACTGCAGCCAGGCCTGTGGAGGGCAGGAGGAAGTCAATGGGCAAGCTAGGGAGAGTAACTGCACATTGCTAAGAGAGCTTTAAAGCTGATCTGGCAGCGATGCTCTCCTGCCTCCACAGAGCTCCTTCCCTCTTCATCCACATGCCAAGTTGTGCTCTCTCCCCACCCCCACCTTTTTTTTTCTTTTTTTTTTTTTTTTTTTTTTAATTTAAATTATATGCTGCCAATTTTGTTCCATCGTTCATCGATTCTTGAAACAATTCTTCCCTTAGTAAAGGTCCTTTTCTCTGTACAAAGTCATTGTCATATCAAAGGAGAAGTGTTACACAGGAGCAGCTATGATAGAGAGCTAATGGTAACCAAAAAAAGATCTGTGCTTCATTGAGAGATGAAAAAAATCCAAATCTCGGACTAATGATAGTCAATATTTCAATGGACCTGCTCTTTACCTGTCTGAGGGCAGAAAGTCAAGGGAGAAAGAAGATGCATTTCAGTTAATTTCATCCACAGAAACAAAACTGCTTTAAAGTGTTCTACTTCCTTTACTTTTAAGTGAAAGATAAGGAGAGGAGGTAGTAAGGAAATGTTTTCATTTTATACTATTTTTTTTCCTTTAATTTTAAACAGACTCTGTAAGATGGCCTCACTCTGAGAGCAGCTTTGCAAATGATATGGAAAGTTTTCCAAGCACTTTTTGTGGCCACAGCTACCCTCAGAAACCTAGGAAAAGGAGATTTGCCACACCAGATGAGGCCAGCACGCTTGGCATCCTGCCCCTAGCTGTGTTCCACAGCTCCGAGGCTGTGGGGGGGTAAAACTTTCCCTTCCACGCTGCAGGAAGGGATTGCATGTACAGCTGGGAGTCAGGAGAAAAATCTTTGAGGGTGAACCTGTACTCCTCAGAGCTGAGTCCCCAACACTGTGGGTTGCCCTGTAGAAGGGCACAGCTGGCAGAACACAGCTGCCACCAGCCCATGCTCAGAGTTCCTGACCACTGCCCTGCCAGGGCTGGCATCTGGCTAATGGGCTTAAGGATCAAGCTGTCCCTTCAAAGCAAAGTTCTCACAGGTCAGAAATCCTGTGTGATGCTAAGAAGTGCAGGCTGAAAGGTAGAGGGTTGTGCCAATTAGCTGATTACTGAAGGATGAATATCATCACTCCCACTGGGAGAAACTGCCATTCTCCACACTGCAGCAAGGAGGACAGGGAAAAGGAGCATTGCCTAGTTTTGAAAAGGGCTATCTGCAGGGGAGACTGCCTCTTTATTTTCTTACAGTTTAAGAAAACAACTTTTGGGGACAGGGTGGAGTTAATCCCAAAGTCTCACCTTTCCTGCCCTAGAATTGGTCTTGGAGCTGCAAACCCCCTGTGGATTCCAAACCCAGGGCAAGCAACAGGATGCCACAGGCAGCCTGAGTATAGCTAGTTAGAGAGTGACTGCCTGATGGGTGTTTTGACAGAAATGAGGAGCTTTAAACCAAGAGGGCAGAAGTGTTGGGAAACATTTGTTTCATTTATTAAAAAAAAAAATAAAAGAAAAAGAAAAAAAAAGCACAGAAACATTCCTATTTTCAGTTTTACAGCAAAACACAAACAAACAAACAGCACTTGTTTTTGCTGGTATTCCTGGCAAGAACTGGGGCAGGGGGGAGGATGAGCTGGAGACATAATGTCTAGGTAAAGGAGGAATCCTTCCACACACTGCTCTTCAGTTAGGGCTTGGAATTTAGAGATTTAATTTCCACACCTTAGAACAGAGACTGTTACTAAGAAGACAGGGCGAAGAGCACCATTTTCCTGGGTGGGGCAGTGCAGAAGCCAGAGCCTAACCAATACCAAAACAAAAACCAGACTGTCTTGAAAGCATCATAGTCAGAGATCCCCAAGAGGCTCTTGTCATATTATATACAACTCCTTCACTTTCTTCAAGCTGAGAATACAGTTTATGTGAGGACTTGAGAAACCCACTCACCTACTCACCAGTGGTAAGTGGAATGATTTCCTGATGAGACTGGGGAAGGATGTGGGTCTTAAAATCATCAACTGCTGCAGAAGCTAGCCTTTAATTTCAACAAAATACCACAACAAGAGCAAAAAACCCCAGCCCATGTGATTGTACAGATAACTTCTCAAATATGACCATTGATGTGCTTGTGTTTCTGAGTCTGCAGACAGGCTTCTGCTGTTCCCAAGAAGCTGCACTGTGAAATCAATAAGACTCATTAAGAATAATCAGTACCCTATGGGCAGCAGCAAAACTGCCAAGAATCCTGCCAGTTTTGTTCTTCTACTGTTACTGGGTAAGCTCTGATTGACAAGAAAGGTAGATTTCCCACTTGCTTACATTCAGCAGTAAGAGGAAGTTGCAGATGTAGTCCTGCAGGAAGGTCTAGCCACAGCATCCCACAAGGGATATGAGTATTTGCTCCAGACAGGGAAGGGCTTTGCACTCTCACAATCACCTACACATCTGTCATCCCACTGCAACTTGGGATGAGGCTCTTTTCTGTCTCCTTTTGCATCCTGGTATACTGCTAATCCTCGAACTCCTCAACAAGCTTTCCTGCCTCCTGATACCCCACTGTGCTGGTGAGTTGATAATCTTCAATTCCTCAGCGTTGAGATGCACAGGGAGCTATACCATGAAAGACTGACTAGGCTGTTAAATAACACAAGGTGTGCTGGAGGTTATTTTTATTCTCTCAACTCTAGCACTGCAACTGGAGAATCTGCCACCCACTGTCTTCCCACGTGTTGCTGGTCAACCACTAAGGAGACATTTGGGGACTCAGGTAGGGACACAGTGGTCCCTTCAGCCTATTCAAGCTGCCTCTCCCCAGCTCCCATCTCATTTCAATGACTTCCAGTTTTTGCCTGTTCCCTTCAGCCTAGAACCTCCTTGGGCACTGAGGACCACATAGCACATGCTCTCTGACACACACTAGCACAAGTGGCAAAATAGATGTGTTGGCAGGGTCACTGAAGATGAATCCCCATGGAGATTTTAATTTCAGAATGAAACTGCTACCAATTTTTAAAAATTCAGTCACTTGAAGGCATACATTACATACTTGTTTAAAACATATTTCACTATTTGTTTTGAAATGGTACCTCTGAAGGGGGTCTGACTGGTTTCCTTCTTTGAGATACGACTCCAGGAAATGCACAAAGAGCACAGTAAGGTTTAAAGCAACAAGAATTTCCTCCTTTCCATCCCCTTTTAATAAAATGCACCATGACAGCATAGTTATACATTAACAGTTTAAGCTGATCATTGCCCAGAATGAAATAGCTTTTTCCAGGAACCTAGAACCTAGGTTTACACAATGGAGATAGTTTCCTATTAATCAATATTGTGGAAGAAAAGTATAATAAATTGCTGTACATCCAATGTCTGTAATCTGTTTAGATAAAAACCTGAACGTTCTTATAATTCACACTTTCAAGGGAAACAAATGGAAGGATTGAAGGAGACTACATTTGTCAGGAAAAAAAAATAGGGGAAAGAAAAAAAATCCCCTGAGTGCTCCTCAACCATAGTATCATCTCATAAGATGCACAGGGTGATGCTGAGGTAAAGGAAATTGAGAAGATGTCATTTCCTGCTTCATTTCCTTCAGGGAGAATCTGGAAGTAGGTTTCATCATTACAAATCCAAACCTCCACAGGTAAACTAAATGTTTTGTTTGCAGTCCCAGGCTTCCAAGGGAAGCACCCTGTTACAAGTGAGAGTGGGTGAGCTCTACTTCTGTGAAGTGGAAAGGCAGCAAGAGAAAGTGGAGGTGTAAGGAGTAAGGGATGAAGGTTGTCACTTCCAGTCTTGGTTTCTAGGTCCTGAATAGGATAAGTATAAGCTCCACTACAGAAGATACATTTACTGGCCTGGGAAGTAGAATTTCAGGTGGTCAATTACAGAAACAAGAGAGGAGGAAAAAAAAGCCCAATACACCAAAGGCAACCACCAACATTTTCATTTCCAGAACAGTTCAAATATTAAGTGTGTCTCAGCTACACATATATAGGAACCAGGCTTTGAAAAGTGCCAAGTATCAGATTCCTGAACATGAAAGTTTTGCACGCAAGTCCTTCGAGCAGGTACCCCAAAACTGAAAGACATTTCTGGAAATGTTTTTTGTTCCTGTCAGTTTATATCAATAGTCACTGCCTTGAAATCAGCAACATTAGACTGGCATTCACTATCACTAACCACACAAAAATCAGCCACATAACAGTGCACAAAACTGGCAAGTCATCAGTTGTACTTCACTGAAGGTACCTAATGAGAATGTTATGACATGCTTAAGCATTAATAAACTTATATCAGGAACTGCTGACTACATGTGATTTTGGTTGGGCTCTTTAGGAAGCCTGAAGAATTGAGGCAAATTAGATGCTATTGGAAAGCATTTTGCAGAGCACCCCTAGAGTGGCCCAGGGGGCAGAATTTGGAAAGCACGCTAGGGATTGATGGGCTTTGTGTTACTGACAGACAAGGGAGGCTGGTTTGGTTTCAAACAGCTGAAAATATCCTCACTTTTTGTCATTAGCCATGTCTCACACTGGAACCTTCGGTGTATTATCTCAACCATCTCATCAGATTCCTGCAATTCATATTACAGCATTTAAAACAAACTGAAAACAGTGCCAGCTTCACCTTAAAAAGCCTCTGAAATAATTTCCAAAGTGGAGTCTAGTACTTCCCCAAATAAAGTCTGTGACAGAGCCAAAGTGTTTCACTTGCAGTGATGCTGGGGACAAGGCATGGCCAGCCTGTGCCATAAGGACTGGATCTGGCTTGCAAGGTAGTTTTATTTGGTGCCCATGTCAGTAGGGCAAACCAATTAGCATTTTCAGTATGCTTCTGGTGTCTTGAGCACTGCCAGCAGATTCAAAAGATTGGCACTTATAAAAAGGATTGCAGCTGATCAGGGCACCAGGCTTTTTTCTACCAACTAAATGAAACAACTGCCTTCTTTGGCCTGAGACAACAGATTTATAGATCCTACAATGTAGATTTAAAGTCATCCAGTAGTGTATACTTTTTCTTTTCTCTATGGCATATTTATAATCAAGGGAATGTTTATTAGTGGTAAGAATAATACAAATAAATCAATAATTCAGAGTAATGCAATTCCAGTAACTGGCAAGGGTAACTTAGGAATCAAAATTCAGATGCCAACCTAAAACTCAGATTTCAAAGTACTTTTTCAGAGGCCATGCTATCCATAGACAATTAATACTGATGCCTACAGGAAACCTCACCCATCTGTGAGACAGGTATCCAATACCTTCCAAGTCATTCCAGCTCCACAGTAGCCCACAGAACTCCAGCTTATGCTTCTTTGGACATGCTGTGAGTGTTCTTGTACAGGAAACACTATCACAAACCTCTTTTCCTATAACAGCTTCCCTCCTCTCTCTGAGCTCACAGGGATGTGTGCTGATGTGGATGCATGGCAATGTGTTAGAAAGCTCACTACACATTTCAGCTCTCAGTTAATTATCCAGTTTGCATCTGTTCCACCGTAATTCTGCCTTGCATCTGTTTCACTCAAGGAAATCCTGTAGAAAACTTCAAGAAATAAAAAATCCAAGCAAATATAATGTTTCTCTTGACACTTCTGTATTAGTGGCCAGGCTGATAGTTCTGCCTGCGGAAGTGACAAGATTTGCATTGTTTGGCCTTTATTTCTTCTTCAGAAGCAGCACAGAAACTATAAGCAGCAGTGTTGTACAGACTAAAAGAAACTATATAAATTTGTCCAAAGCATTTCCTGGAAACTCTTCCAATAAAAGTTGAGGGATTATTTTCTTGCAATTTGAACAAGTGATCACTCCAAAACAGAGCTTCCAGAATTTAAATTGTCCAGTGATTAATATAATTCTGGATTATGATCCACACTTCACATAAATCCCCTACCTGAGTAAGAGCTGCAAATCAAAACCACAACAGACATCATGGGGAGGCCAAGTGAGCAGCCTTTTGGGCTCTCTGATTTTGGCAGCTAATACCTGCAGCAGCTTCTGTCTTCCTGCTCCTTTCTGGGCAGAATGACCTCAGGACAGGAAGCTGGCAGATTTTGCAAGTAACACATGGTGCTGAAGACTTGGATCCACTAGGAACCAGGTCCCTTGTGTTAGCTGCAACTCAGCTGTGAACAGCACAAAGTTAGGGAATACTTGAGTTGCACTTTTCTTGTAGCCCCCCTCCACCCTGACTCATTTTGATTACTTGATCTTCCAGGACTTTATCTTCATTCCAGCTTACAAAGCATCTCCTGCTGGTGGATTGACAAAAAGAGAGCCAGTAGCAAAACAGCCTAACATTGTCTTAGTCAAAAAATTCTCCTCAGAAGAATAAGTGACAGGAGGGAAACCCTGGAGCACAAAGGCTGTGCTGATGTTAGCTCTGCATCTCCAGCTCCTATTGATGTTTATTCCTGAAATGTGTCAGTAACAATGGGAACAACAGCCAGCACTGATTTTAAGAAGGGAGAGAAAGGAGAATGTCTTTTCTCTCCCTCATTTAGCTCCCATGGCCAGCCCCTATCTGGACCAGCTCTCTTGTGTCTGGGGCTCTGCCAAGAGGCTGTCCCCTGGCTTAGGGCAGGGAATACCCTGCATGGCTGTCCTGGCATTTGCTGGGCCTTTTCCCAGCTATTGGTGGCTTACCCCATCACATATGATATATTATATGCTCCATGATGTTTCCAGGCTGGACAGCTAAATATTGACCTGAACTAATTTACCCAATCAAACTTTGAGTCTGATAAATTTATTTACTAACAGGTGACTCTTGACCCTTCGGACCTTTCTGCTTCCCAAGGTCCATGATGGGTGTGCTATGAAACCAGAATCTAGCTGTCACTGCATTAGGGTCTGGGATGAGATGATGATGATGGAAAGCTACTTTTAAGGCAGACCTGCCACAATTTTCATCTCAGATGGAAAGACTTACACTCTAGACTGAAGTTTCCAGCACTACTGTTTACAGGAGGAAGAAGACAGACAGAGTAACATTCTCTCCAGTTCTTCCCTGCTTCTCCTTTCCACACATCTACACTTCTCAGGGTAGCTGGAGAGCAGAAGGTCTCAAGGTGTCTATTTTCTTCTTGGCCATTCCTGTTACACCAAGCCCTGAGGTGCCAGCAGTAAGCTTGCAATGAAGTAGCAATACATTAAAGAGAGAATGAATGGCATTAATACAGCTCTCCTTAAAGGAGAATATCAATTCCTTGACTAGGAGTAAGGAGATAAAATAAATCACAGCGTCCTCACTTAAAACTACATCTGATGCAGAGTTGTTACAGGACCCTTAAAGAGAAGATATGGGATTGAGAGAGATCAACAGGAGGTAAAAATGTTCTGTTTATCCAGCCCCTTGCCTAGTCAGTATTTCTCAGCAAAAAGCAGTCAAATTCATAGAAGTGCCTTCATGGAAATAGAACAGCCTATAGCAAAGAAATTCTGCTTTATCATTTACTTAACGACCTGGGGAAGGTATTAGTCAAAACATTTATTCTATGCAGCTACATTAAATCAACCATTTCAATCCCTTCTTCTCCAAAAGCTTTGGTCTCTGTGGAAGAGCTTTTTTCTTCACATTCCACAGAAAGACAGGACAACCAGTCTCCTTTTTTCTAGACAAATATTCTGTTAATCCTTACTAGTTTATTATTTTTATCCATAAAAATCAGATTGTTATGTAATTCCTAACTGCAGCAAGAGCTGTGTGAAGACTAATGCCTAGATCTCACTGACAGAAAGGATTTTAACATCTTAGATTATGTTTAAAGAAACATAAGCACATCAGAGTTGTTCTAGGGAAAATATTCATTCTACTTTCCCAGATGATGCCCCTTTGTTCTGGCACACTGTCAATAAAGAAAACCAGAATTATAAAGGTCTTGGCTTTGTTTTCACATTGTCTTAGAATAGATAAGCAAAGAACTGGAATGTCAAAATATGGCCCATAATTAATAAATTCATCTCAACAAATTCTTTTCTTCATAGTGCGAAGTATTGCTTGAGCCAAGAGTCCCACATCACAGGGAGAGCAGGGAGAAGTGAGGTTTATTTGTTCAACTTTCAGAGAGCAGCTCCTCTCAGGCAAGTTTCTAGAAACTGAGGGACCTTCAGTATTTCAAAAAGTGAGGAAGCTTTTCATCCTTTCTAAAGGAAATGAGCACCCTTCTCACAGGAGGACAGCCATGATATTCTTCTAGCCAAGAAACACAGTACACAGGCAAAATACCACCTCCTGATCCTGAATTATGTAACCTATGCCCAGCTTTTGGGGTTGTTTATTATTGTAGCAGTAATTTTCTAGTAAGTTGCTGGAATGTCTTTGAGAATGTCTTTGGCTCTGGCTAAATTAAAAATGTTTTCCATTATTATTATTTTCAACTAGAGTCTCTCTCTTTTGGGATTTTGCAAACAGCACCTGTACACATTTTCTGCTCATCAGGTGAGCAGTCTCAGTAGAATCCTTACACCATGTGAGAGTCTCATGGGAATGGAAAACAGTTTACCCTAGATAGATGAATTTATATTTATACATTATAAAAGCTTTTGCAGGAAGAATACTTTCTAGCAGGTGTCAAGCTTCTGTACTGTGTAATCTATCATCAAATCTCAAAGACATCTGGCCAATTATTTTATTTTCCTTTTAAAAACCAAGGAGGGGAAATAAAAGCAAATTTAACATTTACATTACTATTTGTGGAAGTGAAAATAATGTTTTTTCCAGCAGGTTATGTCCTATTTACTTTTTAGTGTAACATGTTGACAAATTAAATATTTTCTAGAAAACTTCTCTGCTACCATTAAAAATGAGGATTTTTCCACTTTATGACAGCTTTAATCAGTGTTTAAATAATTTTTTAAAAAGGTGGGTAGATGCTGCTCACTTTGAATTACTTAGTTTCTTTGGGGAATCTTTTCCTAGGTGCAGACTGAATTTTGAACTTTCAAACTCCTTTGTTTGACCAGACAGGTTGTACCTTGGCTCTGCTTTACTTCCCCCAGCAACTGATTGGTGCAAAACACCAAAACTTTCTCCTGCAGTAGAATGGTAACAGCAGCAATGTAGATTTCATGGAGTAACTCCAATGGGAACTTAGTCCTGCATGGCATTTGAGGACTTTCTGAAAGGTGCCAATGTAGGATTCCATGCAGCATTATGCAAGTTGTGCTGTCACAGTATGCAATGTGTATCCCTCGACACAGCACTGTTTGGGGAGAGGTCAAATTTTTTATGCTGCTAAAACTAAAGCTCTTTCCCACCACAAGTTACCTTTTATGCACACACATATATGTATGCACACACTTGTATGCTCAAGAGACAGATAACTTCTCTGAATGAGGGAAAGAGTCCTTAAGAAAAAATTAACACAGACCACCCACTTGAACCTTCCTTATTTTCAATTTTCTAAACATTTTTCTCTGCAGCCTTAAGAAGCATTGCTGTTCACCCCAAAAGCTCTTGATCACCACCACGCCACACAACACTGCAGCAAAGCATCCTGGCCTCTGCAAAATGCATCCCAATTTCATGATAAGGACAAAAGACTCCTTAAAGCTTGGCAATTCTTGTAAGCAAATAGCAGCTACCTCTAAAGGCAGGGAGCTAAATCATGTGCATCTTTTCATTGTTTTTGGATGCAAAACTTGCTAAACTTACCAGTTCTATGTTTCTCTTGCAACCCTCTAGCAGCTACCCACTCATAAGCAGCAAATGTGGATCCACATTAAAAATCTGAGCAGATAATTTGTGGAGCAATAAAACAGTGAATTGCAAGTTGCGGGGTGGGGAGGGGAAAAGTAAAAAGGAAGAGAAAGAAAGCAACAGCAACCAGCAGCAACTTCATCCTGACATTGATTAATTTCAGCTGGTGAGAAGTTCCACGCTGGGAACCACACAGATACTATTGCTGGTTTTGTCAGAGAATCCTTCTCAAGTTTCACCTAACCCATTTAAACTCCTGCTGCTGTTGCAAAAGCATCGTAAAAATAGCAGCAAAACTGTGCTTTCTGAAGCAAGCAGTGCAGAAAAATATCCTTCACAAAAGCAAAGTTTGCAGCACGCTGTAATTAAGCTCCCATCCTGACAGCGGGAGCATGGAGTTTCATTCTAAATATAGCAGAAGGCTCTCCAAAGTACAACCCCATTTCTAATGCAAGATTTACAAAATTAGTCAGTATATGCCAGCCTCCTCTTAGGAATTCTTCAAGAAATATTTGGGGTTCCAGCGCAGGGAACTTTACAGCAGGGATTTAATGTAGTCTTTGGTGTCAATAATTTTGGTTGGTTTATTCCTTGCCTACACAGTGCTCAGAGCAGGGCATCCCCTACTCACAGGCAGGAAGAGCAGCCTCTGCCAGGCCTGTTTGCTCAAGCAGGCAGCAGTACACACACAACACAAAGGCAAATCCCCCAAACTCTTGACTTTTCCCCTAATATTGACCTCCTTATCCAGCTTCCATGCTTCTCATGGCATTTTATCTTGAGCTGGGAAAGCAGTAAGGACTCCGTCAGCTTTGGATTGTCTTTCTTTAATTCAGTCTTTAGCAGAGATTTAAGCCAGCTTGGGCTAGCTCATACTAAAATGCAGCATGGCTGATAGGCACGAATGAGACCACATCAAATGTGAACTGAGTTTGGAAACCATCTTCTTAGATATTATTGATGTCAGGAAAATAATCCATGATGTCAGAAGTTTATGTCCAAAAAGGAGACAGTGATGTCCTGTAACTTCATTTGAATAAAAGGAGAGGCCATGGGGCATCACCCTGGGGTCTCTCAAATTGCTAGAGGATGCAGCCTCCTTTTTATCCTTATTTCCTCATTGGCTGAGGTACTTGAGAGGTACAGACTTCCCGAATTGCCCAATACAGACCTCCCCTTCTAATGTTCATTCTCCCCCTTCCTTCTTTTTCTTTGTGTCTCTGTTCTTTTTCTCCAAGTCCAGGAATTTAGCACGGTCTTGGGTGAGCAACAGTCTGTGTCAATTAGTGGAATTCCTATGGAATTTATGGTTACTCCTATTGCTTTTTTCACCTATCAGGATCTGGGTTTTTCTACCAGCAGGCACACTGTTTGCAAAGACATCCCTCTCTCATTCCTTTCATTAATACAGATCAGCTCCAAATACTAACTGCATCATCTGATGGCAGAATAATTAATCATTTCTACAAAGAAACTATCTTTTAACTCTGGAGAAAAGGGACTCTCACCTATGTTATACCTATATGTTTCTGCAGGTCTTTTCATCTGCATTCTGTACCAATTCTGGTGCAAAGGAAAGAGGAAGGAAGCTCTGGGGTAACCCTCCATGGCAGTGCCCCTGTTGCTGGAACTTCTTGTGCGGGGGTAAGCGGCTGCTGGTGAGAGTCTCTGAAGAGATGGACACCACTCTGACGTTGGACAACACCAGGCAGGGTGAGTGTTTCCAAGAAGGTGTGCACTGTGACTGCTTTGGACAGCTGTAATGGCTCCAAAGCAGCTGGGTAAACTATAAAAATAGCAACACACTCCCAGCAAAAATCCATTTTTGATTGAGTCCAGCCTGCTCCTCCCTGCACTCTGTAAGCTGCAGCCAGCTGCTGGCAACATGCTGCTCAAAGCTGGGCTCTGGGCATTGTGGCCAGTTCTGTGGACCTGTGCAGCACCTAAAGCAAGCTTGGCAGAAGCAGAATCCAGCTCCTCAGCTCCATCCCTGACAGTTAACCATGCTGGAACTGCAGGAACATGGGGAAACCCTGCACATACTACCAAATATCGGGATGTGCTCAGGTACTTACAAGAGAAGCATGTTTCCCCAGTCTATGCTGCCCTGGATCAGCCTAAGGATGTACTTTTTTTTTCTGCCCTCCCTTTCCCAGCATTTAATCCATGTAAAATTCAGGCAGAGCATTTAATGCTGATCTGCACACTACATCATTCACCTTCCTGAAGGTGGGCATGACAGTGATCAGGGCACGGAGCATCAGACCTGTGTGTTCCTGGGACATCCCAGGCTGTCTTGTAGATGGATGGCCAAATTTCCTGACACAAAACCCAGGATCCCACATACCTATGGCTGTTGTTCTTCTTGGAAGTCTTAATATTGCTGCTGTTCTGTACAGCACCATGCAGGATGAACCTCTCTCCTATTGCACATACCAAAAGTCACAGGGAAAAGCGAGCAGTGTCACAGCCTGTATCAATGTCCTTTAAAAACAAAATTCCAAGCCCTGTATTTAGTAAGAGGCTCCAGGCAGTGTGTGGAAGCTGTGAACATTTAACAGTGAGCAAATCCACTGTTTACCCAAGGCTGTTTTCCTTGTGGTTGTTTCTTTTTTTCAGTAGCATGCATGCATGCCTTTGGTGTTTACTGTCAGCAATTTTCAATGTGCTGACATGGCTAAAAGTGACCACAAAGCCAAAGCAAGCAGGCAAAGAGGAGAAGCAGAAGTACAAATGTCAGGAAGCACAGACTCCAGCTTTGCAATCCTGCAGCAGTAAGGACCAGGGTAACCTGGCTATCATGGAGAAGGAGCTGGATCCCTGTGTCACAATGGTCATAACTTGTGTAAGGGAGGAAAGAGCACAGCAGTACAGATCACACCTTACACCTCCCCATCCTCTGAGGCTGTGTGTGGAGAATCAATAGCTTCCCCAAGCAGGGGCTGACATGCCAGCACACAGGATCAACTCAGAGCCACGATTTCATAGCTATTCTGCTGTGAACTCCTTGCAAATCCCGTTTAAGAGCTGTCCTGAGAGCAGAGCCATGAACTTTCCTTACTGGAGGCAGGATCTGAGTTTCCTCAAAGTAACATTTAGCCTGCCTTTTCCTGGGCTGCAGCACAACCACCACCTTCTGCTTACAGATACAGCTTCAGGTGAAGCAATACAAATTAATTCCATCATGGATTTAAGGGGACGAAGGGAGGCCTTTAAACAGTACCTGGAATCTGATAAAATAGCTACCCCCAGCAAGCACTCAATCCATACAGCACCCTGATGCAAGTGCTGGAGGGTTACAAACAAGCTTGTGTTCAATTTCTAAAAATATATTTTTTCCAAGGCCAGTAATAGTATGAAATTTTTCAAGATTTTCAAGCTGTTTTCAGTCCAAGATATCAAAAAGAGAGACATAACAATGATTAACATTATCCATTTTCCTTTGTCCCAGCCCCGGAACTTGCAGATTTGGAGCAACTTCTGTGCATATATATATCAGAGGAGCAAATAATTGTTTTTATTAATGTTCTCCATAATTATGGAGAGTAGAATCATTTATGTAGTGAAACATACCCACAAACTCTACTAAAATACACTGTGAATCTTTTACTTTTTGAGGAACACCTGCCTCAATGGCAAAGAGAAAGAAAAATGAGAAATGCTGGGTTCATGAAGACCTCCCAGCATTATTTCAGGCATTAGCCCAGTAAGGTGCAGTGAATATAGCCTACTTCGCAGTGGACAGGGATAGGTGAGTACTCCAGAGAGCTGCTCGAATCCTTTTAGTTCCTGCTCTAGAAATGCCTCTGGCACCCATGAAAACAACCAGGATCTACTAATCAGCACAGCAGTTGTGTTCTTTACTCCTTTGTAGCTCAGTCTCTTTCTTATCCCTTCCTAAACTGCAGTAAAAACATTCCCCCAAACTGGAGCCAGCAGGGCAACACAATTACGATAAGACTCGCAAAATATAATCATTTGCATATCCGTGACTGACACAGAAGATCATTAATTAGGCATTCTGAGTATATGTATATATGTATAAATTAGCATCTATTCATCATTTAGACTGTAATAGGTTTTTTATATCTGAATATTAACTATGTAGGAAAATTACTAAGTTTTCCATGGAAGGGCATCCAACAAGAAATTTCATCAGCAAAAATAAAACGAGAATTACAAAAACAATCAGAATAGTGGAGTGAATACTGAAGAATCTGACCTTGGTAGTGCCTATCCCTGCTCTGTTCCACTTCACTTGTTGCAAGTTCTCTGCTACCTCTCTCACCACCCAAGCTCATGCATCCCCAACAATTCTTTATGGTAGGAGCATTTCAGCAGCCCTATTTTTGACTGAATTTAAAAAGCCATGTGAAAACCTTCAGGATTTCACACATCTGCTATCCACAATCTCTACACCTCATTAAGATTAAAGAGGACACAGACTGAGAGCAGAGCTTCTAACTCCACCACTATCTAGCAGAGCTCCCAAAGACACACATCTTGCACCAGTGCAGACTAATTCTTACTGGGGAGAATAATTAGAAGGAAACAGGACTTTTAAGTTTTTTTTAAAAGCTCGATGTAACCTCTTTGCAGGAAGTAAAAGACACTTCAAAGACTGCACTTTCACAAGTGAAAGAAATCTGGTGATTTTGGAAGTGTGAGATGACAACTTGAAAAATTACCAAAGCTTACAGCTTTTGAACAGAAATAAACAAGGCAGGTTGGTAGCATTTATAGGCAAGACAGAAACTAATGAAGATATAACTGCCAATATTAACTAAGTTTGCTCAGAGCTACAAAATGCACAAAGGGTAGACAAAAAAAAAAAACAAAACAGGAGGGTCTTGGGTGGCAAAAGCAGAAGCAGCTGCTTTGCTGTGCTGCTTTACCCTTTCCAAGCATCTGGCCTGTACTTTTAACAACACTGATGTTTCTAGTCAACCAGTGAAATAGAAAACGAAGAGAGAAACAGAAACCAAACAGAAACAGCATCCTCCAAAGGGTGGATATTTATCTAGCAGAAAATGAAGATGAACTTCATGACATGGGAGTTCTTACTGGGACACCTATATGACACCATATTAGTAAACACAGAAAATGGAAAGCACACCAGCAAAAGAACAAAGTGTGAAACCTTTGTTTTCTTCTGTTATTTTTCTGCTTCCAAAATAGGGATCACTGACTGTTCCTTGTCCATCACAGTGGTGGCTCTTATGTACAATGGCTAGGCAGCTGCTATCCCAGCATCTTCTGCATTGGTAGAGATGGAAAGTCCATTATCACATTACACAATTTAGTTCTGTGTGATACCATTGAGAACAGTGCAACTGACTGATATTTAAGTTGTTTAAGCCAGACAATGAAATTGAGTATATGGGAAAGAAAAAAAAAAATTTAAAGATTATCTGATTTTTTTTTTTTAATGCAGGTTTCTTTGTGATTCAAGTTGTCTGATTTCAGCTAAATTTAGATTCAGGAATAGCAAGCACAAAGTATGTACTCTCACAAGCCCTCCTCATTCCTCCTACTCTTCGACTTCATCAGTGTGCAAGCCCACTGACCTTGCTCAGCATCTCTGCCCTACCCTATTATTACTGCAATATCACCTTTAAAATATCCATATATAGAACCCATTACAGTATTGTAAACTTATGAAGCACATACGCACTCATATCCAAAAGAATCAAAACTGGAAGCAGCATCTACTGGTATTGGTTTCTTCTCTTCAATATTAAAAAAATATATATAGGAAGAAAACTCTGGCTTAATTTTCTGCCTTTCTGCAAATGTAAATCTGTCTGTCATACATCATCTCTGCATTTTGGGGTTGTTTTTAGCTCTCAAGCTCCAGGTTTGATCCAGACAGTTGTGGAGCGCTGACAGCTCCCACTAAACACAGGCAAGAATGACTCCAGCTTTGCCAGAATTAGGCAGGGGGTGGGTAAGGGACTTTCTAAAGGTCCTTCAGAACAAACAGAAAGAACCTGTGATTTTCTGCATGCCAGCTTTTGAGTGCATGCCTGCTGAGCATGATCCCTAAAATTACATGGCTTATGAAGGCAAGGAGAAGACAAGTCACAGCTACATCTTGGGGTCAAACAAAGCTGCACTGAGTGGTATGTGGATGAAAGTAAAAGAGTATCATAGATAAATAACAACATATAGACAAGCAAAGGTCGTTTCTCCTGGTGTCAAGGCATTAATTTTAACCACCAAAACTAAGAAGATCATTTACGTGAGAGTTCTCTGTGCCAAGAAAATCCACCCACCATTCCAGACTAATACCTACCAGGCAACAAGCCATAGGAACCACACAAATAAACCAGAAAATGTAGCAAAATGAAAACTGATGAGGTAAACAGTCATAACTTGGACCAGGTGGATCTTTTCAAATGTCGTGATTAAATATGAACAGGACAGATAAGGGTAGCCTACAGCATCCAGCTGTATCGGCTCAAAGCCGATTCAGAAAAGTGGAAGGTTCTTGTTTCAGCCTTTAATGAAAGAGCAAAGGCAAGTCCAGCTCATGGCCTTGCAGATTTTATCACAACGACCTGTTCTTCTGTGCTTAAGAAGCCGCTAATGATCTGGTTGAATGGGCGTGAATCCCTGAAGGAAGGATCCTTCAAAGACAGAATGAAAATCTTTGATTGAGGCTTGGACAAAAATAAAGTGCCTTCTGACAATTTGGGACAAAACCACCTCTGAAAGTTGAACGTAATTCAAACATTTATTTCAAACTCCTGTATCATCCACTGGCTATAGGAAAGGGTTGATTTCTTGAAAAAGACAGTTCTGGCAAGAGATGAGTGCCAAAAGGGGAAGAAACCTCTATCAACATTTACATGGAAGAAATGGACCACCTTTGGTGTGCCAGGCCGCAGCTTTTCCACCGTTTTTTCTTTTCTTTTTGGACAATGCTCTCAGGCACATGATTCTTTTGGTTGTCCTGTCCAAGGCTGGGAGTTAGACTTGATCCTTGTGGGTTTCTTCCAATTCAGGATATTGTATGATTCTATGATTTTCTTCAGGGGCTATTAAACTACCAGTCTCACTGCTGCAGCAAGCCTCTTTTTGAGAGTTTGGGACAGACTCTACTCCAGGTCAAAACAGTTGTCTCAATGGCCCACCACAGCCCAGACCTCATTCACAGCAGAAAGCCTACAGTGCATAGACTCTTCTAGGAGACACCATCCTGAGAAGGAAAACAGACTGAAAGAAAATAAAAGGGAATCACCAACAAGAATCCAGTAGTATCAGAAGGGAAGGTTGCTCAAAGTCTGAAAAAAAGAAGAAACAACCCATCTGTCTGTCTGCTTGCTGGCTCTTGCCAAGTACCCTTTTGTGAGCCTCAAAAACCTGAATTTACCAGAATCCTGCCCTAGCTAAAGCAACACTAGTTATACAACTTGATCTTAATTGAAATATTTGGTGCCTGCTGATATGTTCAAACAAATTCACCAGATCTTGATTATGCGCTGGCAATTAAAGCCATTAAGTCAGTAGACAGACAGCAGGTTATTTCATTGCTATTTGACAAAGCCAGCCGACGTTCTTTCCCCCTGTCTAAGTGACAGCACTGTAATTAGCAGTAATCAAATACTATTTGTGTGAGGTGTTATGAGTCTGCTTCCTTAGCTAGCAAGATACCTCTGCCAATTGCAGAGCACAGAAACCTACCTCTGGTCAGACCGTGTACAAGATAGAATAAGGGGAAGAAAACAATGAAACAGGAAGAACAAAGAATTATTGCTTATTTCAGGCTGAAGGAGTTCTTGAAAGCAAGATTGAAAATTAAGAACTTTTTTTTATTTCTGCAAGCTGTATATTAAAAAATGTTAAGCTAAATTTAAAACCATGATCAAGGAATATTGTGAAATACAATAATAATTTAAATTATATTTAGCATTTATATATTCCCTGCTTGAGGAATGCATGCAACTTCTATTAGATTAATGGGTGTTCTACTCATGCATCAAGCAGAGACTAAAGCCTAATAGTGCATTACGTTTTCAAAGTGCTATACAAACATTAACTAATTAATCCTCATAACCACCCGGCATGGTAGGTAAGTGATACATGAAGTGTATATCTGAGCAAGCCCAAGAGCAAGACAGCACCACTCTGTGCTCTTCAACACAGACTGTAAATTAATCACATTTATTGCTGCACTGAACTCAGATGTATTCTACAACAGCAAGAGAAGGACCCATGGTGAGCCAAGTTCACTGAAGCCAGCAAGAAAAGAAGTAAATTACATCTCACTCTCTTCCCTCTTTCCCAGGCTCTGGTGGGCCACTCTTGACGAGCACAAAGTATTAATGCCCACTGCTTCCCATTTAAATTTCTACTGGGCGGAAAGAGCTCTTGAACCCTGGGAAGAGAAAGGAAAAGATCCATAGGAGCCTCATCACTGCAGACTTTCCTCTGTCAGTACCACTCCCTTTGATATCTTGATCTTCCCTGCTTTCTGCTACTATTCTTCCTAGCAGGCTTTCTGCCTTCAAAACCTTTAGCAAAGTCTGTATATCAAAGTTGCAACAGGACCCCAGGAGGAGAAACTCAGCCCATGATTTGGGTATTCCAACTACAACATCTGAGTGCTTTCTCTTTAAATAGTAATCTAGCAGTGAACATACTTCATCTTTCCCTGGTGAAGAGACACTGTTCTGAACACCCATTCTCAACAGGCTATAGGCAGGTATAACTTTACAAGCAGAAAACTGCTTTAATGCCATGTATAAAAGTCCCTGGACATATATGCTCAAAGAGCATTTTATAAATATGACAAGACTACAGAGCAGTACATTGTGGGGGGGGGGGCGCACCTGGAGACACAGTTTAGCAATGAACACAGCAGTGCTATGTTGACAATTAGAGTCAATAATCTCAGAGATCTTTTCAAACCTTAGTGATTCTATGATGAATGTGAAATCAGTAGGGATAAAGGAAAAGCAGACCAGGTAAGTAATGAAAACATTATACTGCACCATTTCCATCACTATTCTGCTTTTCAAAATTCACTTAGCTCACTACACACCATAATGATATGGTGTAGCAGCAGGTGTTTTGGTAAACTAACACAAAGACATTAACCATGTTTAAGATTTCCCCAAAGCCTTGGAAGCTCAGTGTCAGAGTTGATGCCACAGATGAAATCCATGGGTTTCTGACAAAATGGTCTTATCCATGGAGAGCGGCCAAGATCAACCTTCCTTTCTGCACATGACCCTGATCTTATCAGCAGTCATGAGCACTTTTCCATGGTTGAACTTGCCTGCAAAGTGATGTGCCATTTACAAGCCCAAAGCAGATGGGTGCTCAGGGAGAAGCATGAGGAGGAGCAAAAACTCACATTCAAGAAAGATACTCTTGAAACCATGCTTTATCACCTTTCAGTGTCATATCAAACACATGAACAGACGGTATGAAATAAGAGAAATTTTCTTTAAAGAATGATCAGTTTTGTTTAAAAGTCATTCACATAAATGATAATTCATATGCCAGATCTTCAGCTAGAGATGATGCTCAAAACCTGACTTCACCCTGACTGCTTTAGCATGCAGGGTTTGGGGCTTGGATGGCAATGGTGTGTTTGGTCTTTAAAGATAAAAACACATTTGAAACATTCTGTTTGCATTTGTCACAGGCTGCCTAGAAAGTTTACAGACACATATCCTAAATACATATGTACTTGCACCACTCCACCATATCAGTGAAGTTTCAACAAGACTGTGTGTAAATTTGCTTAGAAGATGAACTTTCACGTGTCCTAGATCTTCCTGGACAATAAATGTACCATGGCATAGGGAAGAAACAGTAGTGACAGCAGTGAAGCTCCTGATGCTTGGGGATGGAAAACAGATATGAATTTTGGCTTGAACAATTGAAAATCAAATTGAACTTTCTGAGCAGTGCTTTTCTGTTTGTAAAAAATCAGGTTAAGACTTTCTAAATTGTGTGTTCTCAATTGCAGGCAGCTGAACCCGATGTGGGATACAGTTGACTTTCCCTTTATTTAATGTGATTCAGAATCCTCTGTGATAGCAAACATATCCTTTGTCCCAGATGGGTGCCCCAGCACTGGCCAGTTTTAGCTCAGGAGATAGAGCTGTGCCTCTCCTAACATAAGGCAAGCACAAGTCTGCAGGAGATAACAATAACTTTGTTCTGCATTGGAACTAAGAACTTGCATATTATTTTTACCTCATTTTCTTTCAAGAAGGAAAAGATTTTCCTAAAATCTTGTGTTGATGAGGCATCCACTCATAAACATAGGGAACAGAAGGGCAGCCTCCTAACCCTGGGAGCCTTATTACATGCTGGAAATCCTGCTGTGAGCTCTGCCCTTACAGCTCTCAGTTTTAGGGACAAATGTTTGCCAGTAGCTTCCTCCACCCTCCCCACCCCATCCAGGCCAGGGGATCCACCTTCCCTCTCCTGAGTAAATGGAAGCCCCAAAACAATTCCTGCACACAACTCCTGCAATGCCAACTTCACACTGCCCTGTCTTCGCAAAATGAAGACAACTAAAGGAAATTTCTTGCATTCCTTCCTAAAACCTGTTGTTTGATATGGAGACAGAGAAACAGCACAGAGAAATGAGATTGTGATAAACTGGTTTCATTTCAAAAAAGCCCTCCCTCTCGGCTAGCAAGCATTCAGCAAATGTTTTGACCACTTAATTTCTATCCTCTCTCTTCCCCTCAGTCAATAACTATATAATTTCCATAGATATTGAGGAAATATTCTCTGATCAGCTGAAATTCAGTATAGACAAATGCAAGGTAATGCACATAAAGGACTGTGGCTTCCTGCTGATGGATGTTATCTTAACACCAGCTGCCCTGGAAAATTCTTCAGCACTGCTGTAGGCAGCTGAGTGAAAACACCTGCTCTACACAGAAGGACAAAGAAGTGGCAAAGCAGCAGCAAAGAAACAAAACAACAGGATGGGAGAATGTGTTAATACAAGGAAATGAAAAAAAAATAGTAAAGAGGTACTTAAATCTTTCATGAACACTCCCCACTCAAATACTTGATGCCTCATTTCAAAAAGGATACATGTTATTACAGGCATGAAGTTTCCATCTGAGGAAGGATTTTAGAGATTGTAACTATCAGTTTAGAGAGAACTCAGGTCAGGACTGATATGATTAAAATTATGTCCAACAATAAATGCTTTAAGGAAGGCCTAGCTCCCTTTTCCTTATTTTTCTAAACAGAAATAAATGAAGACCCTGACATTTAATGAAAATACATCTAAAGAGCAGTATGATAAAATAATGTTCAATGTCTTGTTGAGACATTGTCTCAAAGATTTCTAAAAATATTACATATTTACAGCTAGGGAGATTTATAATTTTGCTATAAGTTTGCATGGGTTGTCTACCCTTCTGCATCAGCCAAAGGATAACTGGGATAACCAAGGCGAGGAAGACATTCCACCTTGAAAGTGTATTGATTTGGCACAGCCTGGTTTTTGCTAGCTGGGGAGAGCCATAGAGGTGGCTTCTGTGAGAAGCTGCTAGAAGCTTCCACAACGGCCAACAAAGCCAGTCTTTGATGGCTCTGAAGATGGACGTGCTGCTGGCCCAGTTAGAGAGGTTGGTAACACGTCTGTGATGACATAGTTAAGAAGAAAATCAGAACAGCTCAGGCACAGTTTTTTCCTGGGGTGGCAAAGTGCTGCCACCTGGGCCATCCCAGCACAGCCTGTGGCAAGCCTTGCGAGCCTGGCCAGCCGTGCCATGAGCAGAAGGGCAGGGGGTGGTGGTGGCTTCTCTTCCCTGGTGCCCTGCATGAGGAGAGGCTGTGGTTAAACAGCACCAGCACTGCCATGCTGGTGAATGGAGGACAGGAGGGACAAGTCTCTACCTCAAGCCACTCTACAGAATAAACTTGACAGGATCACTTCAGCATATCCTGTGCCAGGGCTCTGCCCACTACTGGAAAGGTTGGAAAGCCAGGGGCCCCATTCCAACCCTGAGGACAGCCCTCTTCTTTGGTATGTCACACAGCTTCTGTTTGGGATGAATGTGACATCCACATCTCCAGGTTCACAAGCAGTGTGGCAGGCTTCCCATTCAAAGCCAAGATGGAGTTGCATCAGATATGACTCTGACTTGGTTTTCAAAGAGGCCTAATTCTGCTCTCACTTGAACTTTTCACTAATGTAAATGAATTAACTCCAGCTATATGCTAATACCGCTAAGAATACAATTCAGAAATCACAGAAGGCTATTTTCAGGATTTTCTTTTATTTCATGAAAGACCCTTAACTCCCCTAGTCTTTCAAAGTAAGCCAAAACATTCAGATGTTGCTGGTACAAACTGCGTCATACAAGACACAGACATAAAGAGTAAAACAAGTGCTATAATTTAACATTCAGACAGTCACTGCACAGCCTCTGTGTATTGTTGCAAATGAAGAAAGTTTAGAATTGACTACTCTTTCCAGAGAAGTAAAGGACAGCCCTGAACCACCCCCTACCCCTCACCACCAGGCTGTCTTGTTTTTGTTTTCCAAATTGCACAATCCAGTCTTGTGGTGCAATTATAAGAAGAATGTATAAATGGAGCTGCTTGGCCTAGGGAATTTCTCCTAAAACAAAGAAATCCATAACACTGATACTTGCTTGTTTGTTTGCTTTCAGTGCTACTGATGGCTTCCTGTCACAAATCCTTTCTATCTTTTGCCCAGTTACTCGTTGACAGAGTTCCCCAGCTCCCCTCTGAGCTCCACTTCAGCACTTTCAGGTCTGAGCTGACCACAGTAACGCATGCAGGAGAGTCTCATTCTGCAAACTCAGTGACCCTTCCCCATCAGTCAAGGCTGCTCCTGCCAAGCTGAGCACTTTGCAGTCCCGCTCTTCTAACTCGGGTTTTACAGTCAACCAAAACCTTGCTTTCATTTAATACAGGATTCCAGAAAGATGGAAGGCTAAGTTCAAATCTCTGAGGAAAAAGCCAATTTACCCTCCCAGTGGACAGAAAGCAAGTTAGCAGACTTGGCCTCCCTGGTGACAGTGCCTGAGCACGTACAAGGGAGGGAAACTCATTTCCTGTGCCCTTGCATGGGGACAAATGACATTTGCCTCATCAGAGTGTCCAGAACACAGCCCTCCTCATGCACACTGAGGGCATTTCAGGAGCATTCAGGAACAATGTACACAGTCCACAGGGGAGTCTGAAAGGATTTGTGCAGGTTGTCTGAGGAGAGGTGATGCTGCCAACCACCACATACCAAATTCTCCTTGAAGCCCAAGATTGTGTTGTGAGGACAGAGACTTCTATTTTTTGGGCATAGGTAGTGGCAAGAAGCACAAGAGCCACTCTTCTACTGTGACAACATTCTGTCCTATGTGAGTGCAGTCACTGTATTTTTCTTCCCTTTGTACTGGGAGTGAGAGCAGTCCATATTGCTCACTGTTCTCCAGGATCTGCATGCCAGAAAATTATATGCGCTCTTTTTTTTTCTCTCTCTCCCTCCCTCCCTCCCTCGCATTTACACACACAGAGCAGCCATCCCCTCCTCCTTCCCATTTATCCTGGGTGCCTGCATGAAGCTGGGGAGCACATCTGCACTGCAAGCCACACCTGCTCATCACACCAGGCTCTGCTCCGACTCACGGCAAAGGAAGTTTCACTTCAAGGGGTGGGAGGCAAAGAGATGAAAAATATCTGGCAAAGTAATGGGATTAACATCAGCAGCACAGTGTAAATCAACGTCTGGCGGGTGTCTTTTTCTACTCACACCAGCTTAAAGCAATAAACCAAAGCATAAACAAGACACCTCCCCCAGCACGAGTTACATTAAAGTAATGCAATTCCCGAGGCAGCCCCAGCATAAGCATCAGTCTGTTCCTGTCTTAAAGCAGAGTTGAAAAATTTCCCTCATCCACTCAAGGCAAGTCATATTTTGATGGACAACTGAAATAAGTAGATTTTTCATTATGTGTCCCACCACTAAAAGGCTGACAAATAAATCTTTCTACAGTTGTCTTCCATAGTAGTTTTGCTGCTCAGTGTCAGGAATATTTAACAGGTATTTAAATGCATTTGTTTGTGTTCATATAGAATTGCCTTTTCACACACCAATAAAAGTCCAAGTTTTTTTCTCAGCCATACTTCGTCTACTGGTATGACCTATTTAGGAAGAGCAAGCTTATTCCAAAGGCATGTAATGGGACAGTATCAGTCAAACTACCAACATTTCTTAGAACATCCTGAATTAATCCACTCTTTCGCTGAAAATTAAAAAACAAACAAACAAACAAACAAGAGTCAGAGTTCTCACTTCTCTATCTCCGGTGTGCATTTGGAGTTCACAGAGATCGGTGTACAACTCTGTTCACATGAAACTTTAAAAGGCGAGCCCACAATTTACATAAATGAATTTGTCGTTTCCAGCAAAATATGTCCTAATGACTGAAATTCTTTCTTGGTCATGCTGTAGAACAAAAATATTTCTGAAAGGTTCTTCAGCTTTCTGTGCCTTCCTGTTTATGCACAGATAAAACTCTCTCAGAGCCAGAGCACAGTAAACTACTGATTCAGATACTGTGACTTTCCCCTGCTACTAGTTATGTACATTAATATCAGCTGTAACCCAGGTGTAGTCAGATTCCAAAGCCCTATATCCTTTTAGAATGTGAAATTATTTTCACTTAAAATAAAAATCCATCTATTCGGTTTAGGGATTCTCTAGTCTTGTCATCCAAGTACATATTTTGCTACCTAAGCAGAATTAGTCAAAATAAAAATCTGCTCCAGTGGTTAACTACCATACAAAGATTATTTTTTTTATCCAGCTCCTTCAGAGAATAAAGAGCATAAAGAGGATTTAAGCACAAAACAAGCAAAGTCTGTTGCTAGTGGCAAGGAAAAGAAAACACAGGCAGTCAAGGTACTGCCTAAATACAGTGCAGAATAGATTCCCTCTAACCAAATCTGTGCACTCACACAAAGGCATCTGCCAGCAGAGCTAGCACAGGCACCAGCCAAGGGCTATTTAAAAAGTGCAGCTTATGGAGCATTTCCTCAAACCAAGCTGAAAACCGTGGAAAAGGACTCTCTGGCTGGCACATCTACAAGTCCACTCTGGCTCTAGCAGCAGGGCCCAGTGTGACATCCCAGCCTGAGGTGACATGCCAGCATCATTCCATGGCCACCCTTTTGGCTGGACTCAACCCTCCTGGTGTCCCTGCTGGGTGCCCTGCTGCCACCTTCTGCTTCAGTGCTGCCTGGCCACCAGGAAGCCACTCCACACCCTGCCTTTATCCTCAGCCAGCTCCCTTGGCCAGCCTGCACTGCCAAATTTAACCTGCTTTCACGGCGGGCTTGGAAAAGGAGAAATTAAAAAAAATAAAAAAAGACAGGATTGTGCTGCCTCCATTTCGAGAGCATAGTATCAGACACTGAACTTTAGAAAAACTCCCCTGGGACTGTTCAGACTAGGGAAAACATGCTGTTTCCAGTGAACTGCCTTAATTCGATTGATTATCGCACTTTACTGCCAATATAGAAGCATTTAGCCCTTCTCACACGATACTAGCAGGCCAAGAAAATGTTACAAACTGAAACACTGCTGCAAACATGGCTTTAGTAGGCAGGCCTTAAATGTGCCTGAGATAAAATAAGCTCTATTTTGTAACTAGACTTGAGCTGAGAGTTATTTGTAGGGACTTATGTCTTTAATGTCACCATTTACTGCTCATTTACATGTATAAACATCCAGCCTCTTAAGTGGGTGCAAAAATACAAATTTCAGCGCTTAACTGCAGGCTTGTGAAAAGCATTTTAAAAATGCCCTTCTCTTTCTTGTTCCATCGACTCTTGGTTTAAAAGAAGGTGGTGACTGTAAGGATTCATTACTTATATTAATTTGAGTTACAAGCCAAGATGCTCTCTGCAAAACTCTGCATTGTTTTAATTCCCTACAGTTTTAAGTGTAACTGCTTTAGACAAAGTCAATCAATATCTTTTCTGCCTATATTACGATGCTTTGTTCTTGGAAGACCCCTGGTTTATATCACAGACTCATGGCTGAGAGTGAGCCTGATGGGGCCACAACCACTAATGTCTTAATTTTTTTGGATGTTCTTAGTCCCTAAATTACAAGGCAATTTTCACACAAGTACTTTAAATTGAAAGAGTGTAGGTTTAGATTAGAAGTTAGGAAGAAATTCTTTGCTGTGAAGGTGGTGAGGCACTGGAACAAGTTTGCCCAGAGACGCTGTGGATGCCCCATCCCTGGAAGTGTTCAAGGCCAGGTTGGATGGAGCTTTGAGTAACGTGGTCTAGTGGAAAGAGTTCCTGCCAACAGGAGTGTTGGAAAGAGATGGTCTTTAAGGCCCCTGCTAATCCAAACCATTATATGATTCTATGAATGACAGGGCCCTGGGACTTCACACCTGCCAGTACTAGCTGCCTGCCCTGGCGGAGGAAGAAGCTGGCTGAGCAGATAAATGACTAATGACCTGCATTTCCATCTCTGAGCTTTTTCCCTCCTGCACACAGTAAAATGCTGGCTACACTGCTCCCTTTTAGGCAGTGTTCACACATTCAAACCACTGTAAGAAATGAAAACTCTGTGCGCATTTATAAAGGTGCTTCCTGCATGAGTTTGCTCTGTCCCTCACACCTCTGTTCTTGTGAAGATCACAGCTGCAACATAAAACATATGATTTTTAACTGTTCAGCAGGATTATTCTGCCAGGGCTGGCTGCAAATAAATTAAAGGAGGGGTTGAAAGAATGAAGAAAAGCCTTCTCTCCCTTAGAGCCTGCAGCTGAAGCAAAACAAGAAAGACTGCTCCTTCTTCCCCCCATTCCCAACATATAAATTCCTGTCTCTACAGTTCCTAGGATGTGATGTTCATGTTCCAGTAATGAAGATCACACACTGTCAGGGACTGAAATGTTTAATGCCTTAAGCATTGTTATGAAGGAGTTTTGCCCATTATAGCAAAAACTGTATAAAGAAGCTACAACCACAGAAGCCCACCCCTCCTTGAAGATTCCTGGCTGGAACTTTGCACTGTGAGTTAAGCCACCTAGATAAGATAAAAGTGACACTATTGTTGAACCATCTCAGGTCTAGGGAGAAACAAACAAGGCTGAGGGAAAGGAATGCATCCACAAGAGAGCCAAACACAGCAGAGAATCATCTCTGGCTGGGTTTGGGGTGGAGGAGACCACAGTTCACAGAGGCCAGGTTTGCACAGACAACCCCCCGAGCCGAGGGTGGGAGGAGAACATTTTGGGTTCATGGTGTAACCTCTGGTCAGAGGCAGTGAATGCCCATCCTCCCTTACACACACCAGCCCAGCTGTGAAACCCCACATCCATGGGACATTCCTGTGAGAAGCAGCTGAGGAGATGCCAGAATCCATCAAAGACCCCCCAAAGTGCTCATCAGACTCATTCCTGAGGCCTGGAACCTCAGCTCTGCTCGTGATGCAAAGGGATGCAACAGAGCCAGAGTCTGGTGCAAGAGCCTGGGTCAAACTGTCCCCAGCCCAAGGGAGGTACCTGGGCATTCCCACCTGGCCTGAGTGTGTATTAATCCATCCTGTGCTTCTCAGGAGACCCTCACCACCAAGCAGACCAGCTGCAGAGAATCACTGGGACATCAGTGGGATCCATGGAGTGGTGATATTTTTTTATTCTGTCTCTGTCACTCTTTCTGTCCCGCTACCTTTTTTCTTTTTCTTTCTCTTCTTTCTTCTCTCTCTCTCTCCCTCTCTATTTACTATTAAATAATATTGACATATGGTCTCATTTTTACCTTAATTCAGGTGTAGGCATTTCTAACCACTTAAAAACCAGACTAACAATTGCATCTTCCTAGCAAGCACTGGCTCAGGAACAGATGTGGACTTAAGTGATGTACATCCACAAAAGCCTTTTGACCAATGAGCCCTTTTCTCATGAAAAACTTCAGCCAGTGAGGAATCTAGCAGTGCTGAAGCTGTCTTCATGTCATCATGCTGCTGCAAACCCTAAAGCTGGGGCTATGGAAGAGTTAGGAACATGCAGTCCCACCCGAAGGAAGCTATACTGCAATAGGCACCAATGCCAACCAGTGGGTTAATGCTAGGGCCTCTGAACCTCAGTGGAGTGTAATAATGCAGAAGATTGACTCCACTGTGAAAAAGTTACCCAGAAGACCGATACAACTTTGATCAGATGCCGTGAACCCTCCTGCAGGAGTCAATAGCCACATCACATCATGAACACTGGGCCAAAAGAGATGTTTCAGTGGCCACTGTCATCCAAAGAAGCTGTAACTATTAAATGTAGGGAACAATAAGAAGCTACGGGCTTTTGCAAAACTTCTCATGACTTGAGAATATTCTACATATCTGTTTTATATTGACTGATGATAAATGCATACTTGTGCATATTAAATGCTTAAGAGACATGGAAAGTTGCTAGTTTTGTTTGATCAGCAAAGGGCTCAACTTTCTGTAGCGAACAGCATTATTCATTAAAATGCCTCTGAAGCAGAAAATGTCATTGCTGATAGAAAATTTTGTAAACTGACTGCTCTTTCTTGAGAATTGTTTGGGTTTGAGACTTTTCCTTTTGTTTCTTTCTCTCTGGGAATTTTCTTCCATATGTTGCTAAAAGAATACAAAGCCCGGTACTTAAAAGAGAGACAAAAGAAGTTGCCAGGCTCAAAGGAAGGGTGCACCTGGCTACTCTCTTTACCTGGAGGGTTTTTTCTTGGAGGGGCAGAGATACCTCGAGATTTGGGCTGGGGGAAGAGACTGGACATAGCTCCTCACTATTTCTCTCTCTCTCACTTGTCAGCATAGGAAGGGAGACCTTAACCCTTGGCAAACACCTATCTCTCAAACTGAGACAAGCATGAACACCCATGTATCAATGCACTAGGCCTGTTTCTCAGATTCCCTGGCTCTCCACTTCCTTGTCGCACGCCAGCAGTAATGTTCATGGAGCTGCACCAGGGTGCTCCCCAATTAGAACTCACTGTCCCCCAAAACAGGAAAGTTTCCACCTGAACTGCTCCTGAGTCAGATCTTGTGAATGATAAACAGTGGGAACAGCAAGTGAAGGGCCAGAGATGTGTAGAGGTGCCTGTGTCACTTCCCTAAAGTCTCATACTGGACATAAGCAATTGGAATAACCTTGACCTTAGTGTACTCTTTGCCCCAGTACTTGAAGCATTAAACACAACCAATTCCCACCATTAGCTTTATTTAGAAACCACACTGCTCACTGCCAAAAGAAGAACCTCATCCTAATGGTCACACTGGGTAGGGTCCTATGGTTTTATTTAAAGATAAATGAAATACCAGCAGCTCAGCTCTGTGTCAAATGACAAAATCTGAATTCCTAAATTGTGTTTGGCCATTGTTTTTTGCTTTTTTTCTTAAAGGCAGTAGACATCTGCAGAGCCTCCCTGAGTGCACTGAACTGTATACAAGTGCCTCACCAGCCAAGGACAATTTCTTCTCTTGCCCTCCTTCCACAAGCAGTCTCACTGGTGTAAGTCTCAACCACAAAAAATGCTCTTTAACAACAAATGTGTCCTTCAGTGTCAAAAAATCCCTAAACTAAAATGTATGACTTGAAGAGCTGGTAGGAAATTCTCTCCTTACAAGGATGTGGTGCATAGCAGAAACAGGGAGATTTGACATGAAGATGTCTGCCTATGATTTGAAAGGCATTTTCCAAGATTAACAATATACCAATTCCTGTGTGGATCAAGATCATTCCTGACTGAAGTTCCAGTTCAGGAGCCTCTGATATATTTCCAGTTCTTTCTCATTCAGGACAGCAAATTCTCAACATGGTTAAACAAACATGTGCACAGAGGCAGGGGACTGACCAGATTATAGCAAGAGACTTATTACATCACCGCATCTTTAAGAAATGACTTTGATCAAGGTCAAAAAATCTTGGAAACACAGAGAAAAAAACCACACTGTCAATGCCCCTTTGGTGCCAGTTCTGTGAATAAAGGACTCAAGTGTTCAGTGCTGTCATTTCTGTAGCAGTTATGAATGCAGAAAAACTCAACTTATAAATAAAAAGCCCAAAGATGCCATAAGAATCCTCAAGTCTCTGTACAGTTCAAACAATTAAATACTACCCCAACTTTAGAGGCTGTAATTGACTACTGGTTATTTAAATTTATCTTCAAGCTCTGCTTTTTAAAAATGGTTTTTCCTGTGAAAAATCAAGAATTCCATCTGAATCAAACACATGTTAAGAGACCTTGCCATCTTCCACTACAGTGCATTAGCAGAGATCCAGGTTGGCTTCCTCCCCCTTTTCTGCTCATTACCATCAGTTTTGAGAACTGATTAGCTGTGGTTGTTATTCATTAGTCACATCTCCAAAATCTGAATTATAAACATCCCTGTGAGGTCTTATCCTAATCAACCTATTTTGAGTCTTGCAATTAATACTAACACCAGAAAAATAATTGAACAGTGTACATTTAAAGACATCCCCCCTCCCTTCCCACAAAAATCTAGGCTTAGATATGCATGAAAAGAAAGACTAAAATAAGACCTACAAACTGCCACTGCTGCTGTAAATCCTTCTTCCATGTTCACTGCAGCCTGGTTAATACAGGTGACATAATGGGTACACAGAAAAGACAAGGCAGCCATCAGTGATTTTGCTGATGGGGTCAGAGGCTACACAGCTGATAGATCTCAGGAGAACAAGAACATGCAGGCATGACAGATTAAGTGACTGCCATTGGCTGTGTGTTTCCTCTAAACACTCAGCTATGGATGATAATCAATTACTTGGGGCTGCTAATAATACTGATCAAATGCACTTAGCACTCGGCAGCTCGAGGGCTACCACCCTGATACCACAGGCTACCCACGGACAAGAGGGGAGAGGAGGCTGGTATCAAAAAAAATCCTCAAAGTCAACAAGCAAACCAGCTTGTTCCTTCTTTGCCACCCTGCTTAAAATGATAAAATAAATATTTGATTAGGAGTAAACATGCTCTTTCCCACAAAGCAACATGACTTGGAAATGCTATGGCCATCCATAAGGCCAGCAGTTCACGTGGAGGGAACCCACACTGCTTCAAGAATGATCTGTCACAGGAAACTGAGTGTATTACCACTGCACATATTGGCTTCTAGAGGTCTGTGTAACAGGTCACCTGTCTCCTGACATTACTTCTCAGGCTTGACCTGTGATCCAAGGTGATTTGGCCTCCTCATCATTATCATCAGCTCAAGATACTGATCTCTTCCCAACTTTTACAGCCAGGGAAAGTAAAAATTTTGCAGCATGTTTCAGAAGAGTGTAAGACTGGGGCAAACATGTCTTAGTTTGTCTCAGGCATCCTAAACCACAACTCCACCTTTTAAGGATTAGGACAGGAGTGAAGGCTTGGGGTTTGCATTTTGATTTCTAAATAACTAAAACCTTGTTCCACTGCTTTAACGGTAGAGGTTATTTATTCCCTATTCCTATAGAGAAAAAGGATTAATTGCACAGAGATATAATGTCATGTTAGGAATAACTAAAATTATACCCTTAATTTTAGGGGACTATACATATATATATAAAGCCTCCCTTGAAGGGTCTAAACCAAAAGTAATGCTCTGACAGAGGAAATCAGTCCTCTAATTGGCAATAAAAGCAGTATGTCAGACCAGATCTCATGTCCTGGATGGTCCTTTGCTCTCAGAACTGGAATTCTGGGCATTTGAAACCAAATTTTTATCCCTTGGGAATCAGCCTGTCTTCTGTTGTAGGGCAGACTGTCCCACAGCAACACTGGCTGACCATATGGATCTGTTAGCAAGATGGAACATACTCAAAAATGTCTTTACAAATACAATGTATTTAATCACCACAAGAAAAATAAATTTTGAAGAAATTACCAAACAGAACCATCTCAGGAGGATTTGTAGCAGCTAGTTCTGCAGATAACTCTGTATTCCCTAGGAACCTTTTCCCTGAAATCAGAAGATTAACTGCAGAAAACGTCTTACTTTTCAAATAATAATAAACCATCAAATTAATATAGTGCAGATCTGTACCACCAAGTTGTTTTTGCAAACTGGGTGCCAAAATTCCTCCTCATCTGTTCTGGGTCTACCTCATCAGTGAACAGCAGCCTGGGACATAAGGCAGTGTATTCCAAACCTGCTTGAACAGCAGGGGAGAGTTTCAACAGGCAGAATGCAAGAACTATTGGGATTTTTAGCTAAAATTTGCTCATTGTGCATAGAATGAAAAGAAGAATCCTCACCACAATGCACATTGAGGATTCATTAAACTCTTAAGAAAGAAGCTTGTACTAAGAGCCCTGCTTAGGTAGTAATTATTCATTACTGAAAAAGCAAAGTATGCCAGCAATGACGGTTAATCCCTTCTTTCCCTCCCTTCTTCCTGCAGAAAGTGGCATGAAAATCCTTCACAACTGCCAGTTTTAAAAATCTCTGTTCTAGGGCTCAAGACACCTCAGAAGGGGTCTACTTTTTCCAGAAGGGAAAAAGCTTCTATCTCCAAATGTTCCAGCCTTCCAGTAAGGGCTGCCTGAGGCCAACAAGTCCAAGACATAAAACCAGGCTGCTGGGGAAAAATAAACTTGGTCTGCATGAAATGACCTTGTGCAGCAGCAGGTTCAGCACAGGGTACCTCCAACTCAAACCATCACATCCCTCCCTCCCCACTCCTGCCTGCAATAATGACAGCAAACTGGGATTTGCCTTAGAAATCGTGGAAAAAAAGGGAGGTTTTCTTGCTGCCCTCAAGGAATGGGAAGGTATAGTCAGTCACTCAGTGGACCACATAGTGGTAGATAGAAGGGCAAGACATTAATTTCAACACAGGAAATTGCAATTACATACTAGCAAAAAGGTTTCCAGTGTGAGTGGAGCTGAACACTGGTGCAGGCTCCCTGGAGAAACTGTGGCATCTCCATCCTTGGGGATACTCAAAGCCCAATTGAATACAACCCCCAACAGCCTGAAGCAGCTGGCACAGCTTTTAGCAGAGGCTGGGCTGGATGACCTTCAAGAGCTGCAACTACTTGGTCCTTATTCCACAATACAAGTTTTAAGGGAAGAATCTACATAGCTTTGGGGATTTCTTCTTGCTTTTAGCTGTAGAATACAGCAGGATAGCACAGCACTGGAAGGTGAGAACGGAGAAACAAGCATTCTCATTACTTCAATTAATTATTTCAGTTGTGAATAATGAAGGCAGAAAGGTATCTTTTTTCCTGCTGTATCTGGGCTGCACAGGTGTGGATACCTTCAGTTGTTACAGTGGATCCTGATAGGTGGTTTGGGCTTATAGGCACTCCCAAAACAAGTGTGAGCTTGTTGCCAGCTTGAAGGATGTTAGTCAGGTGCTTTTTACTAACACAGAATGCACTCACTCCAACATATGCACACACATTCAAGGAAAACAAAAACAAAACAAACAGGTCTGTGCTCAATTAAAGTATATTAAAAGGCAAAAATCAGGGAAACCAATCCTATCCTTATGAGAAGACATTAAACCACTGAGGAATGATTTCCCAGTGAGCCTGTTGGCCACAAAATTCTGAGAACACACCAGAGAGGTAGCTACTTTAATGCAACTTGCTAATGCCATGCATTAAATGATTCTTGTTCTTACTGCCTGCTCCATCTCAGGGCTCCTTTGAGCCAATTACTAGTAACCTGCTATTGCATTCCATTAAACAATTCAGCTCTTAAAAAAATGCAATAAACTAATTCTTTCCTGTAACAGATTCAGTCTACTCATTCTCCTCACTACTGCACATAGCCAGCTAATATACAATATGAGAAACATCAGCGTTTTCTCCACAGTATTAGGTATATAGTATAGGCATGAATATGTCAGGGCCTGATATGCCACAAATATTATCTTTGATAAATTGGTATTTTGAGCAAACATTTCAGAAACAATTCCTGTCATTTTAACTCCTCCAGAGTATTCAATTCACCAGGTCATTGCAATTCTCGCTTCCCTCATTCATCTGGATGCTCAAATGTAGCTCTCAAAACGTGCCTCTCTTATCTTTCCCTGGGACTAGAAAACTAGTTTTGCATATTGAATCATTATTTGTTTCCATGGATGTCTCTGGGTTCCTCTGACAGCTTTATCTTACTGATGAGAATAAACACTTTTCCAAACCCTACTGCCAGACTGCCCTCACTCCCAGACATCACAGGATGTAGTTGGCAGAATCTGTCAAATATAACTCACATGGTCTGAGGGATCTGAAAATCACAATTGATAGTTTTGAAAATGCAGTTGATACACAGCAGCTTTGAGTAGCACTTCACCCCCAGCACACAATCCCTTCCTGCCTTTTCCATTCTCCTGGTCACCATGGGAATTATTAATTTAAAAAACAAATTAGAAAGTAGCAGTGATATGACTTCAATATTTCTGGAAATAAGATTGCTTTTCTTCTTCAGATTCTGCCAGTACTCATGTCTAGAAACTTTTTGAAGTATAAAGGAAACAAACTAAAGGAAGTTAATTATTTAAAGTTTAACGGGAATCTTGTAATGGTTTGGGGCATCTATAGAGACTGCTTATGCTGGCATCAAAATCTGACTCTGGAATGTTCATTACCAGCCACCAAACCCTGTGTGTAGGCTCACGCACACACATACAAGCTAAGCCTTGCTACCACACTTTGTCTTCATGAGTGAGAAGATCAAGTGGCTGTGGCACTTGAAAATTATCTAGGGTATCCTTTCTAGCAAAGATAAATACAATGCTCATATCAAACCTGTGCTCTTGTGAACTGCACACTGACTGACACTGCACATTAAGTTTGTATGTTCTCATAAGACACTGCCTAAATAACACTTTTAAAAAATAATTAAGCAAAATTATTCAAAATGCCTTCTTTTAGGCTTTTACAAGCAGTGGAAGTGTTTGTGTGCACACTTGTGAGATGGTGCTTGCAGAGTGCCTGCAGTTTTGGCATTACTGAGCAGCACTTTTGAACTGAAGATGAAAACTTCCTCCATTTAAAATTTATAGCCTTTGCCGAGGCTAATCTCCAATGTAGCAGCACATCACCTGCAGTGATGCACACCCAGCCAAGAATACCTAGCCTCTCATTCCCAACAAACACAAACACCAAAGCAATCAAAACCAGAAACTGAGAAGCTGTTTCTCTTCCTGCATTGCCAGGAGTGCTTTTTGAAGCGGGTTTTAGATCAGACCAGCATTCCTGAAACACAAAGGACCTGCTCAGGCTGGTCTACAGCTGCTCCGAGACTCAGGAGCCCCACAGCAGCTACGGCACACACTGAGGTATTCCTGTGCTCCATGAATCTTTGTAGCTGGTCAAAACTGCCAGCTCATCAAGCATCATCTGCGTGTGTCATTTTCCAGATGGAACCAGCCAGGATCCAAGGCAGTCCTAGACTCAGCTCCTCTGAAGTGTTGCCCAAGTCACAGGTCTGACTGGGTGCTTCATCTACCTCACTGCAGTCAGTGCAGCTAAGAGAGCAAGGCACACATATCCCTGTCTGCATTTCCCAAAGGATCTGTCACTGAGATACTAAGCTGTCCTTGCAAACAAGCAATTACTGATACCTCAAGACCTTTGTCTGCAGAAGGTTACTTGGCGCGGCTGCAACTTTAGAGGTATTTTTCAATAGGCCATTTTGGGATGCAGCCAGATCTTTAGAAGGTCCTGTAATTTCAATAATGAAATTAAAGCCATAATTTAGCACTTGTGAGACTGAAGCAAAAGAGACATGGGGCTAAGTAATACCTGCTCACATTTTTTCTTTATGACATCTCTCAATCTGCTAAATAAAAATCACACAATTCTTCATGATCAAGAATGCAAATCACAAACCTGGCTTCTTGATAAGGCAGCAAGCATAAAACTGGGAGTCTTAAAGGGATATATATGGCTAAATAGAAAATATTGCTTGTTCTAGAAAAATTACCTGAATGGTAATCCATGAATCTAATATTTGCCATGCTTAGTGGATTGGGACTGGTGTATTTAAGCCAGCTAGAATCCATAGACATATTTTTAACAAAAATAGTAAAAATTAAAAAGCTATTTAAATATTAGACAGAACATTTTGGTCCCAGACAGGACTAGGATTCTTTTGAAAAATCTGTGAATATACAACGGTTAGAACCTAATTTCCATTGAAAAGAGAAAAAGAGAAAGAGGGAAGAAGGCCCTTCCTGCCTTATGTGATTCTGAAAAACCTTCCTTTGAATCACACATAAATTCAGTGGAAGCCAAATCTTAAGGACAGCTTTTCATGCATGGGGTTTATATGGAGGGCAAATTCTATATAGGCCAAAGGCCTGAGAAACTAAGACTCATAGGAAATCAGAACACATCTGGCCCCAACTCAGCTTTGCCATCAACCATAATTCAAATGTTAATGCAAAGAGTCAAAGTTCTTCATTCAGAAGTCAAACTTCTTAATTTCTAAATTCCAACTAATATGAATTTTAACTACTGATTTATAATCCCATGTGCCAGTTCAATGAACAGGAGTGAGGAATGAAAACCAAATGTGCAGCAAAGCCTTGCATAGAAAAGCTGGAAATGGCTGCTGTACAGTCACAAATTATATTACTAATGTGGTCTGCCAGTTTTACTTGAATCCCACAGCTGAGGCTTAATCACATCTTTGACACAGCTAAACTGCTAGGATACAATGGGACCTGTAGCTAATAGCATTATTTCAAAAATAAACAAACTCCTGACTCCTAAAGTGATTATAAGGAACTCCCTGTATCTGCTTAACCATCCTGTTCTGAGGTGACATCACAAGTAAGCAGCCTGTTTTGTGTCTTTATGGTGGGAAGGGAGCAGACAGTGCTTTGCAATAAGCACTTTCTGCTGCTCTCAAGTGCTCTCTTGGTTTACACTGATATTTAACACCACAGCAACAGAGAGCAGGAAGATTTTGTTCTTATTTTTAACGAGAGAAAACAAGATAGTCTAGTTAGCACAATCACAGCTAGCAGTGAGGACACGGGGCAGATAAAAACAAGTAGGCTTAAGCACTGTGCCTAGCTTCCAAACCGGTGACACAGAAACTCTCAACTCCAAACTTCATCACTCAGTGCTGGAAAACTGCATCCCAGTACGGCCAGGCTCAGGGAGGTACCAGCTGTCTGGCGCCTCCCCTGGCACCATCATATCCACAATCTACCCCTTGTATGCAAGCTCCCTTACCTTTTTCTCTTAAAACCACTCATCCTTAGGAAATACAGAACACTTAACTGAGTTAGCTGAAGCCAGCTGATTATTAAGTGAAGTGAGGGTTCCCGAGCTCAGGGACACACACAGTTCCATCAGGACCTGGCAGCCCTTGGGAGCCAATCTGGCAAGGGGGCATTGCCAGGAACATCCAAAGGAGATTTAAGTGTCTCCAGGGAGTGCAGTGAACAGAAACAGGCAAACAAGACATGACAGGTCAGAGAGGTAGGGCTCAGAATTCAGAGAGTCAGTCATCACCTAGCAGTCTGGAAGAGGACTAACCATGGTTTCAATATGGTCAAAAGCTACTATCAGAAGGAGTGTGATGACCCACACACATCAATATCAACATGCAGCTGTCCAGGCCTCCAGCTGCAGTGAATGTCTGAGCTTGCCGGAGGGCAGTGAAGACAACATCTGTTCGAGGTGTGAACAGGGGAATGATCTGCTCAGCCTGGTGGCACAGCTGGAGGAAGTAGTGGAGAGGCCAAGGGGTATCAGGACTACAAGACAGGTAGCTCACTGAACCGTAGCTGGTGTGCCCTGGAAAAGGACCTCCAGAAACAGGGTGCCAAGCTGCAGGAGACAGTCAAAAGACGGAGAGATCGTGGAGGCTGAGAGGGAATTGGACAGCTGGTTCCAAGCCCCTCTGGTGGGGGAACCATAGCCTGCTAAGGACAGGCTGAAAATTCACATCCTGGCACACACAGAGGGAAGGGAGGGCGTAACACCGGAGCTTGGAAAGTAGTGAGGGGGAAAAAAGCCTACAACAACAAAAGGAAGAGGAAAGAAACTAACAAAAGGAAGGGACTTCCTTCACAGGCAGACATTCCTGCCCAGCTGGACATGCCCACTCAGTAGCACTTCAAAGCTCTGCAGGCTAACGAGGCAACACCCACACACTAAAAGAACAGTCAGGGCTAAACAGAGCAGCCCAACCTGCTCCACAAACACAGAAATTAACAACTAGTTTAACCAAGAAAGGGCAGTGGCTGATAGTAGCGAGTGATTAAGAAGTCCAGAGGCTCTCGTCTGTCAACCTGAGCTCTGCTAAATGGAAGTGTGCTACCTTCCAGGAGCCTGGATCAGGGATGTTACTGGCCCATCTGACAAAGAAGGAAAAAAACATCTTGGGTCAGGAACTTGCCATACCTGGTGAAGGGGCTTTAAACTAAATTTGTCAGGGCATCTATCTATCCATCCCAGTCCTGCCAGTCAGATGGCAAAACCTGTAATGGACGCCTGGAACAGTGCAAAGGGATTCCAGACGCTCCAGTGTCCTGGGTTACAGGAGAGTGTTAATGTAGAGTGTAACCAAACTGTGTATTCTACTCCCCCCTACTGCCATTTCTGTTAACGATGGGTCATTTGCAGTAGCTGCCCAGTGCACACCTGACACCTCAGGCTACAAACTGCGCATTAAACGAAATAAAGAGGCAAACCCTGTGAGGTGGGGTAGTGTTTCTTCATTTTGTCTTTACAAATGACTTAGCCATGATAACACCCTCCAGGGAAGCACCAGCACCAGAAGTTCCACCCATCCTGAGGGTGTCATGTCTGCTAATGGGCCGTAATGGCTACAGGCTCCAGCATAAGGGCCAGCTGTAAGACTTAGACCATCAAGGACTCCCAAAAAGATCCTATTACTCACATAATCAATCACTCCATTGAGAAACTCCCCACCCTAGGGAAGATACTGAGCATTCCCACATGACCTTATATAACTGGGGACTTGGGACACCACCATCATCAATTCAATGGATCGGGAGGAGGACCAGAACTTCCACAGGACCACTGTTTTTGACAAGACTGCAACCACCACTTCAACAGGACTGCAACCACTCATTAATCAGACTGTGACCACCAGGTTGTACTCTTTGTGGGTTTAAGCCAGTTTTCTGTGTATTATTGCCTTTATTGTAATCTTTTTATTAAATTGTAACTCTGACCTGAAATGTCTTGCAAAATAATTGTGTGAAGTTCATTTATCCCACTGGTTTCCTTTCAAACCAGTACATCCAGCCCTCAAGTTGGCTTTATCCAGGCCCTGGCTCAGATGCCTGCACACAAACCCACGTGGTATGGGGAACAAACAAGAGGAACCAGAGATGTGCACACACCTGCGTGGGTATGATATCACTGGCATCACAGGGACATGGGGGGATGGCTCCTATGACTGGAGCACTGGAACTGAAGGTTTTAAGTTTTCTAGGAAAGACATTCTAGGGAGATGAGGAGAGGATGTGGCCACTGTGTCAATGATCAGCTGGAAAGTATGGAACTCTGAGTGGGGAAGGATGAGGAGCCAGCCAAGTGCTTGTGGGTCAAGACTCTTTTATGACAACCTTGCCTCTGCCACTAAGCCTATACAATGCACCTAAAGAAGCAACCACTGTTTGAACCATTTTCTAGATGGGAACAGTGAAGTCTCCCTTGACCTTATGCACTTCTGGGCAGCACTCAGGCACACACCCCTTTTCTTACCACCCACCCTGCAGAATCATGCTAGACACTGAGGATGAGCTCCTGGCACTAAGACAACTAACTTAGGTGGAACTAGGGTTTTCCCCCAGGTTGGATCAGTTTCTTTCTTTCTTAAATTAAGGCTTGTACTAAAAGACCTATGTCAAACTAGTAATTTGGTTGCACCCATTAGAGTGACAATTCTTAATTTCAGATGATACTTCTTTTCTATATTTGAATTTTTAATTAAAAAAAGACTTTTTCTTTACTGAAAAGAGTCTATCTGATCCGATCAATGTCAGTAAAAGCCTGGAACTTTCTCCCCATTATTAATCAGAGAGACATCAGACTTCACATGTATGTCAAAAAGAGCTCATTTCAATGCATTTCAGACAACACAGGTATTTCACAATGGGTTTATGGTTGTGTTCTTTTCTTTATTAACCACAGCAAAAAGTAAATGCACAAAGGCAGCTCTCAAAAAGAAAAATCACAGAATGCTTTTGGGGGAAAAAAATATCCAAACAATTGCTGTTCTCTAATGTGTTACTAAGGACACCATCATCCCTCATCCCCCTCCAGAACTGCCCTTAATTAAATAAGAATCTATTAAAAATACAGTGTCCCTCAGTGTAAACTCCCACACACACCCTTCTCTTTCAATTTTAAAAGTGATCCATTTTGCCTTCTGCCTGCCTAGGAGCTCATTAGAAACAGGCCCTTCTGCACATATGCATCACCTAACAGAGATTTGGAGCAAGACCGACAGAAAAAAGGGAGAGAAAGAAATTAGAAAGTGAATTAAAATAGTAGACCTGCAAGACAAAAAAGCCAGTGCAGACAAAGAACACCTTGTACTAACAAGGGAACAGTGAAGACTGAGACATGAATGCTGCTATCATGGGATTGAAACAGAAGTTCTTGCTTAACTTTGCAACAGAGATGCAGTGCTGCTTTAACTAAATTCAATTATCAACAATAACCAAGGCAAATCAGACAGGTCTATCACTTCTCTTTCTCTGGGTGGCCTGAGGTCCCCATTAAACATACATTAAACTTCAAATGGAGGCACCAAGTACAGACAGTGCTGTCACACACACAGTCAGTACCCATCCAGTGCTAGGTAACGCCTATGGGATCACTCTCTGCTGCTCTTCTTCCTCAGTCCCCACTTCCAAACATTACCCACCTCATCTGTTGTCTGAAAAGTCCAATGTGGTCAATCCCAAAAGAACAATAACTTGTTCTCTTTCTCAGAGCTAAAGAGGTAACAAAATCAGCAACCCACTGGCAGCCAATTTTTCCTTCCATTTTTTATTACAGAGTTTTACTTGAAGAATTAACTCCTAACAGTTCACCTAAAAAATGAATTTTCCATCTTGCAAGAATTTTTCCCACCTTATGTCAGATACCCCAAGAAGCAACATGGCATTTGTTATTGTTAAGCTATTCCAACACAAATTTCCCTTTGAGCTTTAGTCCATGGTGGCATAAATGATAAAGTACCAAGTAGAAGAGAGCTGGAGAGGGACTTTTTACAAGGGCAGGCAGTGACAGGGCAAGTGGGAATGGCTTCACACTGACAGAAGGCAGGTTTGCATTAGCTATTAGGAAGAAATGACTTACTGCAAGGGTGGTGAGGCGCTGGAACAGGTTGCCCAGAGCAGCTGTGGATGCTCCATCCACCCCTGGAAGCATTCAAGTCCAGGCTAGATGGGGTTTTGAGCAACTTGCTCAAAGGTGTCTCTCTCTGCCCTTGGCAGGGGGGTTGGAACAGAGTGATCATCATGATCCCTTCCAACACAAACCACTCAGACTCTGTAATATTTCCTCAACATCTCTGACACCAGAAGGGATGAGAAGGGAAGAGACATCACATGAGCCCTGGGGTGAAGACAAATTGAAAATCCAGTAAAATTTTACCGTCTGGGATGGACACAAATTCAAAATGCAGTAAATCTGTCTGCCTTAATGAGAGGAGGGGCTGAGAATTCACATCTAACCTTCATCCACTGCTTAAAATATCTGCAAAGAACAACTTGAATTCCAGATTTAATCAGGACCTTTTAAACAACTCTCCACATACACCTTCCTAAAAGGTGGCTTTACTCTCCAGATAGATTCCACTTGTCCTGCACCGATCTCTGAACATAAACCTGCATGTCCGGACACCTGAGCTATAAAATTATATGAGCGACAGGCTTTTTTTGCTTTTTCTTTTCTTAAATATACAGTTGTTTCTGCAATGGATTTTAAGTAACTTCATACAACTGCCTGGCAGTCCCTTCAGTACTGTGGTAGGAACATCCTCTTGTCTCTTGGAAGGCTGTGCTAGAAGGGACTAAGAGAGGGGATCCAAAATTAAGCCCATACCTAAGAGTCACTGCAGTGTTATTTTGGAATGTTTTACTAGATTTATTCCTTCAAACATGAGGGATCTATCCTTCACCTAAATTAAGATGAAATTTGCTCCAACACAAATTTTCATTATCAGACATTTTTGTCCAAGATCAGTGCCTTCAGATGATGCAGTGTTTCATTCAGGGAGACTCCTAGGAATTTCTTTGCCTATGTATGTGGAAATAAGGGATGAAGCCTGACAAAATATTTTACTGCAAGTAAAAAAGAATATCCAGAAAAGATTTTATCTTCTCTCCCAAAAGTAAAGAATGGTTTACCTCGTTCTGTTTTCTGTAGTTGTGGAGTCACTTCCTTGCTGAATTTTCCCTTTCTTATGAGAGTTTTGTTCTTTATGATTGTGAGCTCACACTTGTGAGAGAGGACAGGCAGCAAAAGGTCTAAACCAGATGCAGGAACCCATAGCCATACCAAGGACCAACCTTGTTTAGATTTTGTAATAATAACAACATAATAAGCAGAACTGTGACAAGAAAAACAGACTCAAAGCAGCCAAGGAGGTAGCTATAGTTTTAATAAATCCTTTGCCTATCTGGAAAGTAGGAGTGTGAGAGACCAGTGATTCTAGCATGTAAAACTGAGGCAGAAGCTTGGAAATCAGATGTGTTATGTTACTAGACTACTGCTGGGAAACCACATGGAAAGACATAGCTTAGTATTTTAAACTAGTCAGCTCTTGGTATCTAATGTATTTTCCTTGAAAGCATTTAAAAAATGACAGTAAATAAAAAAAATATCATCTCAAGTAATTGTAGGAAGCAACCCCAAGCTCTGCATTTAAAGCTATGGGATCCAAGGCTACAGAATACTTCACATTTTGCCACACACAGTAGTTTCAATTTGGAGGTTATACACCAGAAGCTCACTTTCAGCCTTTTAGCCTCAAACAGGCTGGGCTTAAACTACAGTACTGCTGGCAGTTTCTGTTCACAAAGCACCTAGGCAGGTTCTGTGCCCAAGTGTCCAGCTCAGCTGGGTGCCTGAGGGAAGGAACTGCCCTGTTCCTGCTGCAGCAGCATTCCAGGTCCCCTCCCTATCACCTGCCCCTGACCCCATCTCCTCCCCCGGGGACTCCCTGGCACTGGATCATGAAAGAATATCTCACCTTGGCCTCAGACAAATGCTTTCATCTGGATCTGGGAAATGGCACAATTTCTGATTTCTCCACTTCTTGATCTTGACCCACACTGACTGCTTTCTGTTCTGGGCTCAAATGGAACTATGGGAAGCAAACGCATTTGTGACTGACTAACACAGCCCTATGCCTAACAGCTACAAAGCAAGTCTCCTTGTGAAAGAAATACTGCAGATCAGAAGCTCTGTCAGTAAAGTAAAATATTTTGTTTAGTCCTTAGTAATGAGGAAGAACAAAGAAAAGGAAATAGTCAGAAATATAAAGTTATTAAAAGCAACTAATAGGTACAATTTTATCAATGCCCACAACATAAATATAATTTTATTTAATCAACAGCTTAAAATAAAGGAGATACTGTTTCCAATCTTCCAATGAAGATTTTTACTACTATCTTCAACAGGAAGGAAACAAAAATAAAAGAAGAAAGGAAAACAAAAAAAGCCTTTAAAGACAAGTTTTGTCCTTTGACATGCTGACCTGTTACTGCACTGATGGAATTTCTATCTCAGAATCACAGAATATGCTGAGTTGGAAGGGACCCATCAGGTCATAGAGCCCAACTCCTGGCCCTGCACAGGACACCCCAAAGAATCCCACCCTGTGCCTGAGAGCACTGTACAAACACTGCTTGAACTCTGTCAGGCTTGGTGCTGTGACCATTGCTCTGGGGAGCCAGTTCAACCTGCTCAACCACTCTCTGGGTGAAGAACCTATTCCTGACATCCAACCTAAACCTCTCCTGACACAGCTTCAGGCTGTTTCCTCGAGTCCTGTCACTGCCCAGGAGAGTGAAGAGATCAGTGCCTGTCCCTTCTGTCACTGCCCAGGAGAGTGAAGAGATCAGTGCCTGTCCTTCTGCTTCCCCTCCTGATGAAGTGATAACCCCCTGAGGTCTCCCCTCAGTCTCCTCCAGGCTGGACAAACCAAGTGACCTCAGCCACTCCTCACACAGCTTCCCCTCCAGGCCCTTCACCATCCTCGTGCCCTCCTTTGGACACTCTCTCATGGCTCCATGTCTTTTTTATATTGTGACACCCCAAACTGCCCCAGCACTGGAGGTGAGGCTGCCCCAGAGCAGAAGGGACAATCCCTCCCTTGCCCAGCTGGCCGTGCTGTCCCTGGTGCCCCCAGGACAGGGTTGCCCTCCTGGCTGCCAGGGCACTGCTGGCTCACATTCACCTTCCCATGGAGCAGGACCCCCAGGTCCCTTGGCACAGCACTGCTCTCCAACCTCTCATTGCCCAGTCTGTCCAAAAATCCAGGGTTGCCCCATCCCAGGTGCAGAATCTGGCTCTTCCCTTGTTAAGCTTTCTACAACTGATGATTGCTCATCTCTCTAATTAGGTCTGGGTACAAATGGCATCAGGACATTCATATCTGAATGAAAGCTTCAAGTACTGGAGTCCTAGCAGGAGATGCTCTTCATACTGCCTGTTATGGATATTGTCTTTCCTGTGAAGAAAGGCACATAACAGTTGTTTGAGTAATTACAATCCAATTACTGCTCCAGGACAGACCTACTCCTTTGCAGGAATACATCTGTAAATTTGTATATATTCAAATTGAAGATAACAGAAATCATCTTTGTCCAGATACAGAACAATCCTGCTTCTAACCAACCTGGTTTGTCAATGAACATAGGCAGTGACATCATTCCAAGATATCCAAGGGTACACTGTGGATACTGCTTGAAGGTGCAGATCAAGAAAAATACAGTGACAGCACAGGGTCTACATGTACCCAGCCTTTCACTCAAGGCCAGGAAAGAACACTTAAGCACTGTCTGGGTGTGCACTAAGGTGAATATTAATGTGCAAGACAGTCACTGGAACCTTTACTATTTAAATTACTTGTATCTATGTTACAGTGAAGGCCAAGTGACAGAAATAAAACATCATTTCTCTTGGTACTCTCTTAAATTGCAGCAATAAATATTTTTAAGAGTAGTGTTGCCAAATCTCAAGTACAGGTTCATCCCTCCAGATTGTACATCATGCTAACTTGTTATCTTCCATTTCATTATGAGCTTTCATAAATAAACTGGGAGCTACCTCTCCCCTGGGCTGGCTATTTCCAGAATCTGTTTCCATAAGATTTCCTGTTCTTCTAGTCTTCCCACACAAGAAACTGCTTTATTTCTGCTAAAAGCTAACTAACTCCATGTACCTGCCCTAGGATCTGGTCAGTAGTTATAAGGATTCAACTTTCTTGCATTTCACAACTTTAAACAAAATCTGAAGAATGTTTCTCACATACTTAGAGAACATGAATCCCTTGCAACCCACCTTCCAAATAAACTCCCTTCCTTTATCCGAAAGGGAAATAATGATAAATTGAAAATAGAAATTTCTAATTTCCTAATCAAGAGAAAGAAACCAAACTGATTTTCAACCAAGTCTGAGAAAGGACTCAAGCAATAACTGAAAAACATGCTTTCACTGATGTGCAAAGGCTGTGATTACCTAACATGATTTCCCTTTCAAAACTCTCCATTGCTGTGAGTCACAAATGTCTTTGATAGTAGTTTGCTGACAATCTCCTAGATGCTGGTTGTCTCAAAAATGCACACAGCTTGTCCAGCAAAGTACTAAACCTCCACATTTTGCAGCTCCCCGGTTTATTTAGCAGTTATACTTGCTAAAAAATTTTAAAAGCCGCTGTTTGCTCAAAAACATTTAGAATCATTTCAGCTATTTCTGAGTGTGAATTCAAGAACAGAATGCCCTGGCATAGACAGTAGCTAAAAGCAATGGGCAGCTCTGTTTTGTGGTTGTTACATGTATTGCTGACAAACTAGATGCTGTTTGGTAACTAAATATATAAAAGATTAATATGGGCCTTTACTTCTGTTTCCTGATTTTACTTTTCTTTCAGAACATCACTGCTTTGCCTTGCACACTTTGTCTTCCACTAAATCACAGCACACACTTGCAAACACAGAGGGACTCAACAGCTTTTCCCAGACACTCAAATGGTGATTAAAAAATCATCCTGTACCATAAACTGCAGGTCTGAACCTGAGGAGTGACACACAGGCTGGAGGAAGAAGGCAGTTAAGAGTGAGAAGGGGAATTGTTTCATGGAGCAGGAGAGATTTATTGTCTATTTAATTACTTTTTTGTGGTTTACACTGGCAGAAGAGACTTTAACTGAAACTATTACAGGTTTGGAGCATGCAGGAGTCCGTAAACATGCACTTGTCCAGGCAGTGACACAAACTCAAATCACATCTCAAGGACCAACTGGTTTGTGAAGTTTTCCATGAGGTGCTGCCTGCTCATGGCACAAGGGTACAAAGCAGCACAGATGTGAAGCTGGCAGCGCTGCAGAACAGCTCAGCTCTGGATACCTCTGCTTCAGCAACAGAAGACAAAAATAGATGCAAGTTTTACAACTTGCAAACCCAGCTCCTCATTCTTTTCCTCCAAACCTCTTCCTACACCTTTAGATCTGAGATGTTTACTCATCTCCCCCACCCCCAAGACCTTGCCTGCAGCATAGCAGTATATGAATTTGCCTGGCAACCTGACATAAATATCCAACCAACCAGCAAACAAAGCCTGGCACGCTCTTAGCTGCAATGTTTCTGTGCACAGCCTTACAACAAATCAGAGCTGGCCACCAGGCAAGGAATCAACTCACTTTCTTTAGCTCAGTTTATAATCTAAAGTTTGCGGGGAGAGGTGAGCATTTACCTTCCTTTATTTTTCTTCTATGTAGTGTTTAGAACTCAGCTCTAGACATGTCTCTTTTCCCAGAAAATACAAAGCACTGTATCTTCCCTACACCTATACTGGTTAGATAAATAACTTACTGGGATGAGGTGTGAGTGAGGGGAGATGCACAGGAAAACACACAGAAATGAGCTGTTTGACTGACTCAGCCTGGGATCCCGTGGGTGACCAGCACCCAGCTCTCCTCACTGAAACCCACTGCAAGACCTGAGCTGTGCCTAATGCTGAGGGCATCCCCCAAGGAATGGCATGGGATGGCATCATTTCAGAATCAGCACATCATAAAGGGGATCTGGTGTGGGGCAGGAATCTGTGTAAAACATCACAATCTTCTTCAAGATTTTGGCTAATGCCAGTCTTCATGGAGTTGGCCCAGGGGAAGAGAGGACTACCTGCCCTGAGTGGCTCCTTGTGTCCCAGTTAGGAGCTAGTGGCTTTTCATAGCAGTTCCAGCAGATAATGGTAGCTACACCCTGTGCAGAGAGCAGTGCTGCACCCAAGCACTGTATCTTTGTCCCCCCCTTCTCTGGGGACATGGAATACTCAATGCATGTTTCAGAGATCAGTAGGTCCTCTGGACCCCAAACCAGCAAACTTCAAGATAAGTACATAACAAGAAATCCCCATCTCATTTCTTTAAACCTACCAATGTGGAACAAATAAATGAGACTCATACCCTCTATCAGCTACAGCAGAGTTGTCAAGAAGGTAAGATAGTCTGGTATCAATAGTTCCATCATAACTAAACTGTTACATTCCAACCTGCCCCACAAAACAGATTGCCTGAGACTGGAACACAAAACACAGGACCAAGTCAAGTCAGAAAAAGTTTCACTCCATCCGTATTTGCCCCTGCAAATGCACCAGCTTGCACAAAGGTTTGAGTCACTGCTGAGCACATGGAAGTCCTTCCTACTGCTTCTGCCCTTTATACGTGTTATAAAGAGCTCAAATAAGAGATCTTCTGTAACAGAAGTAGATGAGGAAGGCTGACATCTGTGTCGTGCTTTGACACATCATAGAAGTACTTTTTATTCTTTGGTTAAGCGAAAGTGCTGCAGTGCAGAAATATCAGAACTGGTTTGTGGGATGGAGGCAAACTTAAGCGGCAACAGCCCCTGTAAAAAATGCCAGTAGGCTGTTCCACATGCACTGCTCTGCACAGTGGCATGGCTGGAGTGAGGGATGAATGGAAAGCCTTAAACTCCACTGTGCTGTTATTTCCCCAATCCCTTTGCTAACTAAATGATTAGCAAGAGTGCACATCAAGAGAGAACCAGACTAGTTAAAGATAAAAATATTTCTTGCAATTGCTATTGCAGGCTTGGAAATTCAGAGCACAAGGACAGCTCTCCCCTCACTACTCAGCTCCAACTCGCAGGGACAGTCCTTTGTTTGTGGTTGGTAACACCTAACACTCATCTGGCTGGCTGCTCCTGATCATTGCTACAGCACATGCAGCAGGTTTAACACATGCAAACCTCATTACTTCTTAAACTACCTGACAATGCACCTCTTGTGTAAGGCTCTCAGACACTTAGCTTTGTTTACCTGAAAAAAATGAGAGCAAGCTTGTTGGGTACATCAAATGCCTTCAAGTTTTGTCTTTCTCTACAGGAAACAGTGGGAGCAGAGTCAGGTTTCAAAAGAGCAGAGCTTCAGCAGAGCTGGAGGTAGGCAATAGCAGAGACTCATCTAGCACCCCCATTTCTAGAGACAGATGAATGCAAATAGACAACAATTTTTGTGGTAAACCATCTTCCTCTGCCCTCAAGAGCTTCATTTTGCACAGGATGGTGTTATATACAATATGACTTCTACTACTTGGGAAGGCTCACACTGAATATTTGGAAGAATCAGTCAGTGTACCAACTGACATTTGGATTCTTATTTTCATAACCCAAGGAATATAAACATTCTTTCCAGTTTTTATTTTACTTTCTAAAACAAAAGCTTGCATTGAGAGAGATCCTGGAACACTTGGGAAAGAGGCTGGTAACACAGAATAGCCTTGAGGTACAAAAAGGGGGTAGATTTATTTATTCTTTTAAGAAAAAGAGAGGAAAAACTAATCCAAACAAACCGTATGCATTCTGTCTTGTTGGTCAGGTATGGAGAAATCACATCAAACATCCGAATTATACACCATGTCTCTGGAAACTAGTTTGTCTGATTATGCTCATTTTACAGCTTCACTGGATAAACCAAAGAAATTAATGCTTCAGGCAGTTACCCAACAATAATAATTGCCAAGACCTCCATCATTAAAATCATGTTGTGAAACTGGATAAAAGCAGGGCCTGTTTTGATCAGACCCCACATCAATGTAATGCTCACAATCAGCCTGTACAGTCATGCACTGTGCCCAAAATCAGGTTTTCCTTTATCGCTGTCCTGAGCCAATGTGACCACCCTGTCCTGAGCTTGGGCACCGCAATGTAAAGAAGATGTAACATCTCAGCTCAGGGTCTAAATGGAAACACACAACAGGCAAAAAGTGACCGAAACCAACAAGACTGACCTCTATACAACTGTTTCAAAATCTGCTTTAAACTGTTTAAATAAAACTAAAATTCATTTACACCATGACAAAGAGAAGCACATGTATTTCTTTCTGCTAATTGTATAGTAACCTTCTCACTCTACAGCCAAAGTTTCTTATTCCAGATAACTCAGAAACAGATTGCTGTTCAAACTATTGAACAAGTTCATATTATGGCAGGTACTACTCAGTATTATCTCAGTTACTACCGCAAGGATATCTATCTTTTTAGTGCACATGCTTGATCCTTTCCCCCAGAGAGAAGCAGAAGTGGCACATTTAAAGCATATGCACGAAACACAACATTTTTGAAGTGGCATCAGTGACAGTAGCAGCAGTGTTAGCAGCATGTTAGCATTTGGCTAATTGAGCCATTCAGGTTAATGAGCTTCAGAGTTATGAGGATCAAGTGGGGAAAAAAATATTTTTTAAGACCATAAGCATTGAGAGCTTGCTCATCCAAGTTTCCAGAAGAATACTATTTGTATCAAGGAGGAATGAAGACACAAATCAGGGAGTGAAAAGAGCCCCTCCCACAGCCCCACAAACCCCCCCAAGAAAACAGGACTCTCCTAGACACCCCCTATTTGAGATGCCAAACTGGAATGCCAAAACAAGCCCCTTACTGACAGCAAATTGTGCAGACTCTCCAACTCCTTCCTTCCAGCAGAATAATTAACAATGCTGGCAAGTACATTATCATAAACTTCAGTGTTAACACCCCCACTGCAAAGAACAAAGGCGGTTCACATCCCTCCCAAGCTCCTGCTGCAGACTGGGTGCTGATTCTGACAAGTTGCTCTGTGCCAATTTAGATTCCTTTCACATTTGGAAGATTATGTTCTTAACCACAAGCTAGAGAATATTTTTTAAGTGATGCCGGATAGCACAGAAAACAGTGCTCTGAAAACCTACAAGCCAGCCTGGATCACCTCCTGGTCGCTCTGTTGATTTAGCTGCCTTTGTGCAGAACTCAAACAAATCGTTTGTAACAATCACATACAGTATTCTTTATCTCTAAGGGTCCTTAAGTTCTGCTAGACTGAGACTGGATCTTGCATGCTTATTACCAGCCACCCTTTCCCTGGATAGGCTACAGGTTGGAAGAAGCCAGATATCTGTAAATGTAGGTGCTAAACGCTTCCATCAAGAGGCTTTTTCCCACTTCAGATACACAGTAAGCAGATGACAACACAGAGCAACATTTCAGCACTGGGCAAAACTTCAGCCCTGGCCAATGTACAGTGGCTGATAGCCACTCTGCACTGGAGGGAGCCACTGGAAGAACGAGGTGGTGACACCTGTGTTAGCTGCCCAGCTGGATCCTGCTCATCTTGTTATCATCAATGTTAGTCAAGTCCACAACTTGAAAATCTAGTAAGGTGCCAAGTTGTTTTGGAGGCTTATTTCGACAAAAAAGCAACAAGAATGCTTTGCTACTCACATCTGGTAGCTGTACTGCTGTCATTGGGATACAACTTCATGGGTTTGAGATTAATACAAGACACTCAGTAAGATGTTTCATGCACTACTGCAGGTGGTGTGAGGTGTTACAGCTCAAAAAGGATATGTAAATGGATTCTCTGGTATTTCTGATCCATGGTGCCAAGAGCAGACTTCAGGTTACTACATTCAGTTTCAGTTATCAACCCCGACCGGTCTGAGTGCCACCCTAACCCAAGCATTGTCCTTTTGCATGCATCAAACTTCTATTCCATGAAGATGGAGGTTTACAACAGAGGAATAATTTCTATAAAATGGCCTTGGGGATGGGACTCTATTAAGCAGTTTTCTCTTTCTTGTCTGCCCCACAGCCAGGACAATGTCTCTGGTTGGCACTCAGTTTCTTTGAGAGGTAGTTAGGAAAGAAAGGGGGATCAGCTAAAAATACTTGGTATTGTTAGTGGATTCTACTGAGCAAGACTATATTTCTAACAGAAAACCCACTGCACCAAAGAGGTTAGTCTTTCAGTGTGCTCAAATAAGTAATTAAAAAAAACCCCAATCCCACTATAGATACTTTATGTGGCTGTCAATTTATTCAGCAAAATTCTCTTTGAAACAGCTGTCACAAACTCTCCAAGTGTGACAACAAAAGCTAACATTTCTAGGAGACGAGTGATGTCAAAGTATAGCAGCCTTACCCATGAGGTAACAAAATAAAGAAGATTATCATGCACTAGGAAAATGAATGACCCATAAAGAAACAACAGCAGTGCAAAAATAAACCAAGCAAAATTCCAACCAAACCAAGCCAGGCCATCCCTTTACCTCTTCTGCCTCTTCCAAATACCTCTGGTTGCTAGCATTTGGGATGAACTGTGGCACAGGGGGTTCCCACTTCATCTGATATTTATACACAGCCTCTCTGCAGAGCAACCCTCAAGAACTGAGAAACACAGTGTTTCTGCATCTTTTACAGAAAAAGAAATCCCTCTCACAGACAGCAAACCTGTTTTTCACCTGACCTTTGTCAGCTGAGGATGCTGCACTACCTTTGGAGGTAAGTAGTAACAATGGATATGAGCGGCCTTGTTTACTCAATGTTAAGTATTAATAAGGCCTGTGCCATTGCAGCTATGGCCACACTGCACTAGGCAAGATTTCCCAGCATAAGCTTTATACAAACACCTGCCCAACCTCCGTCAAGGACAGTGCATTCCAGGAAGAAAAGGAGTTAAAGGTATTCCTGTGTTGTTCAGAAGAACCATGTGGTAAAATAAAGGGTGGGAAAATATATAAATCCATGTTTGAAGAAAACTCAGCCATTTATCAGTCACAGAATGCTTATTTTCATCTTCAAGAAATACAGATTTCACCTTTGGAGGTGACTTCTGGGTTTCTCTCACAAATAAATAACTACTACTCAGCACACAAAGAAACAATCGTCCCCAGTCTGTGGGGATTCATCTTTTCAGTTCCTTAGACACAGTGGAAATTTTGTTATCTGCTGCCATGGAGAGGGAAAGCTAGCAGAAGTTTTATTGCAGCACATTCTCAGGATTCTAAACATACCATATCATATACGCACGGTAATGAGTTTTATTTTAACTGCTTTTGGGGATTGCTTTACTGGACACTGAAATTGAATAATCAGCTCTTCTCACCGAATGAAAGGAAACTATAACAGAATGCATAAAAAGTCTCTCATTATTTTACAGAGGGCCTCACACATAACCCAGACAGGAGGGATGTGGTGGCCATCACATAAGGATTCTTCTTGTGTGTTTAAAAACAACTAAAAAAGAACAAAAACTCAAAACCCCCTAAATCCCACCTTATCATGGACCCACCATGTGCATGTGTGTATATATATCCCTCACTAGGGTGATACAAAGGTGCCATGGCTAAAGCTGGCTAGTCACACACCAGCACTAAGGGAGCTTCCCACCCTGCACCATTACAATGTCCTTATGGACTGGCATCTGCCTCTCGAGTTTACATTTTAAGTTTCCTCCTATTTTAACTGCTCTACTCTACCCTGCTTTCCCACCTATAACCTCTCTTTGACAGCTCTGGTCTGGGGAGTTGGTACATTGGGAAAACTATTCAGCTCACTCTGAAGCAAGGAGAAGGGGGTGTTCTTCACATCTCGAGGAAACCAAGTCCTACTTTCTGCATCTACTGTGCTAAGATAAGTGCATCTGCACTTGGATTTCAAATGCTGACCTGTGTCTCAACTTTATTTGTTTTACCTCGCATAAATGAGTTATCTACCCATTAAGAAAACCTATAGTGACCTCTTTCCCCCAGCCTCCTTTTTGCCCCTGTCTTCTAAAGGCAATTTGGCTTCAATCAGACTTTCAGGGGAAAGTTTCATTTCCATTTTCTTCTGTGAGAGCAAAAAGATGCACCAGAGGCCTGATCCTGGTGTGTCCACACAGAGTTACTAAGAAATAAGCCTGTAGGTGAAACCAATCTAAAAAAAGGCATCACAGAAAACAAATCCAATTGACTCTAAGTTTTTGTTTGCAATTTTGCAATCAATAAGAAAATATATTTTAGAAGAACTTTTATCATAGATCATAGGATTCACTACACGTGAAACACTGCTTTTACTGACTGCCCCAAGCCTGCCTCATTCTGTGTTGGTCCATGTTCAATATTTCACTAAGAGACCTCTAAGCTAATGCTTGATGTTGGCAGCACCAAGAGGTTACCAGTTTTGCAGTTCAAAGCAAAGACACATATTTGGAAGCATTCCTCACCAATGACAAGGAAGAGCAAAAGTCACACTAACAAATTATTTCAGCATCAAAAAATGGAAAAGCATTGGTGTTATGCTGCATGTACTTTGTCCCTACTTCTGAAGATGATTTTTCATCCTTGCAGACTTAGTGCAGGAAGCCACTGCCCCACCAAGATTGTGCCTCAAACCATTTCACTACAAACAAAGACAAATGTTCCTTTCCAGACATTATTAGCTTGTTCAGCTCCGTTCTGTCCTTCAGTTTAATGTTTGGATCCTGTTTCCATCTGTTCAGATAAAATAAAAAGCACAAAACAATTCACAGCTACCCTGCCTATGCACAAGAACATGAATGAAAGATGCAAGGGGGGGAGAGGATTTTGTAAGATAAAAGACCACTAAGTGGCAACACTCCTCCATCAGAATTCGCTGAGAGCAAAGAAACTCTTTTTTGGGCAGAAGTGCCCAGAATTTTTTAAAGAAGATTTTGCAATATCAGTACAGCAGATTATGGATACCTGGCTCATAGTCATGGCCTGGCAGATGTTAGGAGAGCTTCCTTAGTAGATCATAAAGCATATGAAAAGAGACACCAGCTACCCTTAAACCACCAAGAAAACACTAACAAAATCTTTGGATATTACAGGTGCAGACAGCCCTTTAGGTAATGCTGGGCACATCTCTCAAAGCTGTCCTTTCTAGTAGTTTCCCAGCCTGTACAATGCCTTCTTCCTTCAGCTGGTCTCACACTCCTTCAGTATTCATTTACCCTTACTTTGCATGTGCAAAGAACTTGGAGTTTCCAAAAATCTGGGGAGAGCCGAGTAGAACTTGCACATGTGTCTGAAGAAGATCTTTTGCAGAGGAGTATGGCACTGCTGTACCCACAGTTTCTCACTCCTAGCTCCTCCTCCTTCCCTGGACTTCATTTGCACTTAAGCATACACGATGTGTACACGATGTGATTATGTTTTTATTTCTCATCTCTTGTGCCATTTATCACCACTGGCATCTGTCTCTCACCACTGAGATCTGCTACACTCATTTTACTAATCCATGACACATTGCATTGCCTCCCCCAGCCCTTTCTCTCCCTCTGCCCAATCTTCATTTCCTCCTGCTGGTTCAGTACCAGCAAGGAGCCCCTCAGCCAGCTGCAGTTCCACCCACCTGCCCTCCCCAGCCGGTTACAACTCAGTGGTGTTTGTGTATGCCTGCCCAGGACTCCCAACCAGCAACAGGGACAGGGCTACCAGGGCACAAGACCATAAAAGTGTGCCAAAGTATACCCCTGGGAATGCTCTTGGTCAGCAGCAGGGAAGGGAAATGAGTTATTAAAAAATAAAGAAAAAAATAAAAAGGCTTCAGAAGCAAAAATGTAGGAAAGGGAAAAAATCTAGAGAGAATAAGAGAACTGCTCATTATTACATTAGCAAACCTAAACTATTTATAAGCACTACATCTATCACTTCAATAACATGTTTCTAAATGAGGCTGAAGCAAGATATCCATAATTATTACTGAAATGCCATTTTTACATTAGCCCAACAGTTGTACACGTTCGTCACAAAATGCAATAAGCAAACCACCAATTTACTTTTCCTGTAAATTAGAGATTAATTTATCTAAATACCTCTTTTTCAATAGATTTGATTTTTAACCCAGAATTTCTATGTCCTTTGAACAGCATAAATTGCACAAAGCATCCTTTCCCCTGCTATGTCCTCTTTTAGGGAGCTTTTTCCTGCCCTATTCTGTTTAGTCTATGGATGCTCAGCAGAAGTGACATTAAAAAGGCTTGTTTAACTTGTGTTGTTCCTTACTCCTTCCCCCCTTTTCTTCCATTTCTCCTTTTGTGAAGCTCTTTCTTACAGCTCCTAAGGCTACCTGCTCCACTCTCCTTTTTCCTACCACTTTGCCTCTCACTTCCTCAGCTGTGAGGAGCACTGGGGGTGATGTGTGCAGCCCAGGGATAGGTGTCCTTCACTTGGAGAGAACAGGACGTGCCCAGCCCCTGCCATCACAGCCCCACAGCTGGTCATGCTGCACATTTGGGGGCTCACCCCAAGTCAGTGGATGGTCTGGGGACCACTCTGTTGTTGGTCTTTTGCTCCTCCATTCTCCCATCTGTGCATCCCTTGTGCTCAGGGATTTGTTATCCTGGTCATTCTTTCTCTACCTTGCTAGTACAACCAGCTTAATTTCCAGGCTTCCTTTTCTTGCTCATGACTGCTGGAAACACTATTCCATTCCCATAAAAGCAGGGAGCTTTACAAACCACAAACTTCATCTTTAAAGAAAGGAAACGGAGGCGTGAGGTGGGTGAAGGAGAGGCTGTGGATGTTGTTTTCTCAGACTTCAGTAAAGCCTTTGACACTGTTGCCCACAGCATTCTCCTGGAGAAATGGGCTGCTCATGGCTGGGGCAGTGCACTCTTCACTGGGTTAAAAACAGCTGGGTGCCAAACCCTCAGAGTGGTGATGAATGGAGAGAAATCCAGCTAGAGGCCAGTTACTACTAGCGGGGGTTCCCCAGGGCTCAGTTTTTGGGCCACTTTAATATCTTTATAAATTTTCTAGACAAAGGGATCAAGTGCACCCAAAGTAATTTTGCAGACAACACCAAGCTAGGTGAGAGTGTTGATCTGCTGGAGGGGCAGGAAGGCTCTGCAGAGGGATCTGGACAGGCTGGATCGATGGGAAAAAGCCAGTCATGTGAGATTCAACAAGGCCAAGGGCTGGGTCCTGCTCTTGGGCTGCAATAGCCCCAGGCAGCAACACAGGCTGGAAAACTGCCCAGCAGAAAAGGACCTGGGAGTGCTGGTCAGCAGTCCAGGTGGCCAAGAAGGCCAGTGGCATCCTGGCCTGGATCAGCCAGCAGGACCACAGCAGTGATTGTCACCCCATGCTCAGCATCAGTGAAGCTGCACCCCAAGTTCTGTGTCCAGTTCTTGGCCCCTCAATTCAGGAAGGATGTTGAGGTGCTGGAGCGTGTCCAGAGAAGGGCAGTGGAGCTGGGGAAGGGTCTGGAGCACAAGTCCAGTAAGAAGTGGCTGAGGGAGCAGATGTTTAGTCTGGAGAAACGGAGGAGAAGGGGAGACTTTATCACACTCTACAACTCCCTTAAAGGAGGTTGTGGCCACGTGGGCATCAATCTCTTCTCCCAGTTAATGAGCAAACAGGACAAGAGGAAACAGCCTCAGGTCATTCCAGGGGAGGTTTAGATTAGATAGTACGGAACATTTCTTACTGAAAGAGGGGTCAGGCACTAGAACAGGCTGCTCAGGGACTGGTGACTGGCAGTCGCCATCCCTGGATGTAAGTAAAAGATGGGACATTGCTTAGCAGTAGGCTTGGCAGTGGCTGGGTTAATATTGGTCTCAATGATCTTAGAGGTCTTTTCCTACCTTAATTCTGTGATTCTTGAAGAGGGGAGATACATTTTCCAAGATCAAGCAGCCCTCACTGAGCAGGCCTGAGCACAGATCCTTTGGAGGTGCCGATTTACGACTGTATATTTTAGTTTGCAAGAGAGGTAATGGTAGTCTAAATATTCACTCTCACCATATATAACTTCCCTGCCCGTGAAGAGAAAGATTTAAGTCACGTGCAAAGTAAAATCTTTCCTAGGACAAACTTCTACTTTTTTTCAAATTAAATTCTTACAGCAACAGAAGTTGTTTGGAATGGTTGGGCAGAAGCCCCCATAGATACTCCCTGCTCTCACTTATTTTTTATCACTCTACACACAAGGAACAGCAACAAATCCTTTTATTAGATGGCTGATGACTTTTTACAAAAAAAAAAAAGCAATATAACTAATTATAAAAGTTGATGGTGGCAACATAAGACCTGTCTTTCTTTTTGCCTTCATCCCGTGGCAGCCTACTTTGAAGACCTGCCTGTGCTTTTTGTCCTATTGCCAAAATCATGCCAAAATCTTGACTCTGACCTGCCTTTCAGGATCTCATCTGGATTCTAAGGTATGCTCCTTGTAACCACAAACACTTATAATACTCCCCTTTGTTCCCACTTTAATTCTGTTGAGGTACCAGGCTGTGTTGTTAGAGGGGCGCCTGTCCTACTCTGTTCTCATTTTCCATTTACTTACTGCCATTTCTTCTGGTCAATTGTTGGTCCATTGTTTTTCTTTTCTCTTGGGGAATTTTCTCCATTTGTTGCCTATGAGATAATAATGGTGATACTGAAGAGACAAAAGGTGTGGTAGGTAGGAGAAAGGGGAAGGGTGCAGTTTGCTACCATCTCTTGGCTGGAGGACCTTCTCTTTGGAAGTGCAGAGATACCTTGAGATTTTGGCTGGGGGATGAGGGGCTAGGCTTGGCCCTCCTGCTCTCTCTCTGGGATTGGAGGGGACATGGTTGTGGTCTTGGTGCTGGGCTGCTGCTGTGGGGAGAATTTGCTGCCACTGCCGAGTTCTGTCCTTCACTGCTTCTCCTACCCTGGGTGAGCCTTTGCTCATAAGAGCAGCCACTGAACTGGGACCTTTCCAACACCCAATCTCACTGGGAATGGCCCTCGCCATCTGCTTGGGTGTCTCAGGGCAAAACCTGGGACCCCAAACCCTGACCCCTCCAAGGGCAGCATCTCCTGGCTGCCTGTGGGAGCCTGGCAGCCACTGCCCAGCCCTGCTGTTTTCTGCCACTGCTTTGGGCTTTTTGCTACACTTCAACCCAACATCCCATGCCCGCTCGAGCCCTGTGGCTCCTGGCATGGCTTTGGGGTTTTTCTACACTTTGTTTGCCACCCTAGGTGTGCTCACCTCTGCTGTTCCCACCTGCTGCAGTCCATTACATGACCCAGAGGGGCAGAGACCGGCTCCTTCCCATGGCTGTGCCCAGCAAAGCTCCTTCTCTCCTCTCTCTTCTCACCCCCTGCAGCCGCCATGGCCGTGTGGGATGAGTTAGATGAGCCTGTGCCACAGCGCCCCCTGCAGGAGTGGAGGAATCATCCCTGCCCGGCCAGGAGCCAGCAGCACCCCCTGCAGGAGTNTCATCCCTGCCCAGCCAGGAGCCAGCAGCACCCCCTGCCGGCTGTGCCCGGAACTGCACCGAGGGGAAAGTGCACAACTGAGAGAGGAGGAGCAGGTGGGTTCTGGTTCTGTTATTCCTTTCTCCACATATGTGCCTGAAAGCTCTGCAATTTCAAAGTTACAATACAGAGGGTAGGAGGTCACATTTTCCCTTCCAAGGGAGGTTCTCACCTTCCTTGGCAAACACCTGTCCTTCAAACCAAGACATCAATAAAACATCTTTTTTTCAACTCATAACAGCACATTTCACTTGGTGTCTTATGCCTGGAAAAATCTTTGCAAGTTCAGTTACCTCATCATGCTTTCCCTGCGTTTGAAGCCTTGCTAATACTCTGCTTTTCTGATTATAGTCTTATGCATTCTCTTGCCTACAAGGAAACACATAAAATCCAGAATGGTTTGTATCCAAAGGGATTATCTCATTCCAATCCCCCTGCCAGGGGCAGGGATACCTTACCCTAGACCAGGTTGCTGAAAGCCCCATCCAATCTGGCCTTTCCTACAACTCAAAACACGGTATTATTAAAATCATGGAGAAAGCAAAATAAGAATGCCCTGTGTTTACATAGGTTTTATTTACATATCCCATCACCCCCACTTTTTGTAATTCAGATGGACAGCTTTCTGGAGAAGACAACTTGTCATCAGGGGGTTATTTTGGGAACGTGATGCCAATCTTGAATTAAGTTTCCCAATACATAGCCTAGGATCCAGATATAGCTCTGTTTTCACAGCACTCAGGTGCCACCATACAACCACTTTAACACATCAAAACACCATGTAGGTACAAGTAGGGCAGGAGTCTGAATTTATTTTCTGCTAGATGAGCCCTACAAGTCTGTTTATTTTGTGACTGTAGGATATTTGCTGCTGACATGAGAAGGCAGCAGGAACAAGTGTCCAAAAGTGAGACCTCCACTACTGACAGCTGTGCAGATTCATTCTAGATGAAAGAGAACTGAAACCAAAAGCCCAAGGAACCTGTCTTGTAGTTAAGAATGCTGTTGTGAATTTGTGCTGAAGAAGAGGACATCAAGTCAGACTGCAAATATGAAGGGTGGGTAATCTAATTATTATGCAAATATTTTGAAAGAGGTAATTATTTAAATTGTTAATTATTATTTTCAGTGCTAGTATGTTCTAGCTCTCTGCATGCCCACTTCTGTTGAGTCTTTTTTCACTTGATTTGACTAAATAATCAAAAAGGATATTTTCTCATTCTGATATTACTGAAGATGCGAGCTGTGCATCCCTAGGATGGGCATATTCACATTGTTCCAGAAACATTCTGTATATGGCACAGGTGCCAAGAGCACAGGACCACACTGTCCTACAGACATTCAGTTTATGTGACTATATCAAAAAAACATAGTCATAGTCATCAACATACTTATTTTAAAATTAAAAATACGTCCAGTGAAATCTAGACATGGTGAAATTAATGTCAGAGTTCATAGGGTTGAATCAGAACCCAAAGGTCTCAAAGAGGACATCATTACCTGTTTCACTAATTACAATTTTTTAATTAACACTGACAGAGAATACACATAGCTAACAATTACAAGACACAAAGTGAAAAATATATTCGCATCAGGGCAAGCAGAGATGTGCAGTGAAAAGTAACTCAGCACCAGTTGCCTTATCTGAAGGGAGCAACATCATCCTGACATTTGGGCAGTTCTCACTTTGAGATCTCCCAGAAGACGTAAACCAAGAAGTCTTGAATAATTTTTCACATACACCATAACTCTATCTACAATCAAGGGCTGCATATGCTAGAGTCCAGGTAGGGGGGACAGAGACTTACAATCAAATTTTTAAAACACAATCCTATTTTTAAAGAAAAATATGTTGGGATGGCTCACCCAGAACAATGAGAAGCAGATGTTCATGCCAAATAAAACCCCACTTCAAGCTGATTATGGCCATCCTGTGGAAAATCACACATTATTAGCAGGTGAAAGAAGCAAATGTATGCTTCTTTGCTGACTGTAATTTTAGCCTTGGCCCAAACTGTCCTTTTCCTTTCCCAGGGGTGCAGTTATTGCATCTTGAGTTGCATCTCTCAATAAAATATAGTTTTTAAGAGACAGCTCATTTCTTTACCTTTAGGGAATGCCTGAGAAGTCTTTTTATTAAAATGCTAATAGAATCAATAAAGTTTAACACCAAATTTCCCCCACTTGAGCTTGACAGCAAATGCTTTGGTCTAATTCTGATCAGAATAGTGTCTATTTTATCATTAAAGTTTTATTCTGATGTATTTATTATTGAGGAGCCAATGAGGAGCTGCATTATATTCAAGAATGAACTGAAATGAACTTTGAAGCATGAAACAAAGCCCGTCTATGCAAGGGAGTGAACTGCTCAAGGAATTAAGAGATGAGGCTTGCTGCATTTTTAAGTGGTTTGTCACCACAATACACCAGTACTTTGTTGTTCTTGGAGATACTAACTGCACTTACCCCTTTGGTCCACTTTATTTGGAGTATTCATTAAATAACAAAGCATTAACACTTCACATGCACATTCCTGATGTTTCCTACACTGGCTCTCGATTAATCTACATACTAATGCAAGAGGACACATTCAGGAACACAAACAAGCCCTTGTGTCATGTTGAGTTACATGCTCTCCGGCTGTTCCCTGTGTGTAGGAGGGTGCAGACTCTCTACAGAGATACAGCTACCCAAAAACCAGAGCCAGAACACTTCCAGTTTCCATCATCCTCATCAGACAATAATAAGCAAGGATGAAAGAAATCCTTAACTTAAAACTTGTCTTTTTCAAATTAGATGTAGACAGCAATGCCTAGTGCTTCCCTTACTTCACTAGTGCAGCAGCCCAAAGATATAATCTGTGGACCAGCCATGCAGAGCTAAAGTACATGATGAGATTTAAAGACTATTCAATGCTCCAATGCGTTTTCCCTCAGCTCCACTCATTCCTCTTGGAGTGCTCTTTAAGAACATTGGCTTATACCCTCTCAATAACAAACCACTTGGAGAAGCTGCAACCCATGCACTTTCGTGCACACAGTCACGTGATTTTCTCATGGAAACCCTCTCCTTTTCCTCTGCCCTTCCTCCTTCATCCATTTGGATTATAGCCTCCCAGGGACAGAGCCCAAACTCTCCACCTCTGCAGTCCCCTCTAGTAAGGAGGCAGAATGTACAGTAAAGAACAAAAAAGGAACACAGCCTGCACACACATTTCATTTTCTATATGGAAGGGAATCTACATTCTCCTGTGTCACCTGCCCTTATCTGAGATATTTCCTTTCTTCTGATTCTCATTACAGTTTTAATGAAGCAAGGAAAGCTTATTTAAAATGATTCTGCTACAAATGATCTGACTTTTAAAAAAAAAGGAATGCATTATTAAAAGTGAGATTCCTAGCCAACTCCCTAAGAGCATGTTTTTCCAGAATCCATGGTGAGGACAGCATCAGGGAGGCAGAGCTCTGCTTCCAGGAGACACCCGGACACTAAAAAGGGGCTGACAGGGGCACCTTGCTTCTGCTGTGCTGGAGCAAGGGGAAGGCAGCTCTGCATGGTGACAGCCCAAGGAGTGAAGGGCTGGGGAGGATGGGATAAGGAGAAGAGAGTAACTAACCCCACATGGCTTCTACTCCCAGCCCCACACAGGGTCTGTGGCCTTCCTGCCATCTTCTGTCCTGATCACTGACTCTGATCAGTTCTCATGTTCTCCTCAGCCTTCTTCATTGAAAATTGCATGGCATACCCCTCCTTTCCTTTATCACTCCAGCCACCAACAGAGAAGGATTCATAGACAAAGAGAATTGTACACCTGTCCTCCCTTACTCCAGAAAATTGTCTTGGCATTTCAAACAAAGATCCCAAAAATTAAAGCGTTAACTACAAAGAAAAGAACCAAGCAACTTTCCATCTCAATTACTGCACAAACATTCCTTCAAATTTGTTAAAGCTACATGAAAGGAAAATAAGCACAAAAAGAATTTGAATAATGCCTGTGTCTAAGGGTTACTATGTAAATAGCACATAGCCCAGCACTTCTGAATCCTTCTGAATCACAAGGCTCATTCAGGTATAAAGTCTCCAGAATACTGTCTATTAACACCTCAGGATGCCTCCATTTGTTTTTAGCCCTCCACACCCAATTAAGGTCAAAGCACTAACACCACAACCCAAAATCAGCACAGGGGCTGCCTGGTTTACAGAAGCTTCAAGCTATTCTGAATTGTGCTTTTACCAAAGAACCCAAACCCATTTAATAGTGTAACAAAACCTCAGCTGGCACTGACTAGACATAATCTTACAAGGGTCTTTTGTCTCTGCCTGAAATTTTCAGGTATATAGCACTCTTTGGTGTGATAATTGGTTTGGCTGTCCATTCCACCCATCAGGTGATAGAAAATATCCATCAGACTAAATGCAATGTGAGAGAATTCTCTTTAGCCAATTAGTTGGTAATGAGAACATTAGCCACAGTATCTTCTGCAGAGGGCACCTTAGCAATTCCAGCGAAGCCCACAAAGATGACAGTTCTATCTGTATGATTAATAGCAAGTGTATGACACTATATGAATTCTACACAGTTGTGCAAAATCAGGGAGGAATGATCCACTTTATGCTGTTAAATATTTTAAGAGCCACGGATGATTTTATATTACATTCAAATACATACGCTTATTTTGTATCTTGAAATTAACTCTCCCGAACCAGCTCCTATCCTAAAAAAGGAGAGTTTTAAAAGCCTTTGGAGTTCTCCAGACAAGAGGAATTATATAAATTCAAGCAATCAGGAAGCAGCAGTTGCAGAATAAGATTCTCCTCTGTACAGTGTGGTTTTGAAGGAAGGCAAAACTAAGTCAGCCTGTTTCTCCATATTCACCTCAAGTATATTCTTTTATGGAAAGTGGCTTAACTTCCAGCCTGGCAGGTCAGAAACAACCACCTGTGTAACGTGCAAAGCAAGGGAAAGTCAATATTTGTTCTTCCCCAAAAGATTTTTGGTACAGAGTGTGTTTTCTGTGTGAACACGTACACAGGTACACCCAGACCTCAATGGGATCACACCCCAAAGTCCTTCATATCATAACATAAAGCCAAGGGGTAGCTGTGTACCCACAGCTGGGCTGTGTACCAGCAAGGGGGTCATTTGAGGATCACCACACCCAGAACTGTGCCCTGAGCTGTCCCTAAAACACTGCCACCAACCTGAGCTGACCAACCACATCTGTACTACTGTGCAACACAAAGAGAAAGAACTATGCTGGCACGTGAATAGATCCAGTTACACCAGTGAAAAACTTTTAAATGGGCACGCTGCAAGGCTGTGGTCCAGATTAGCCTAATTGGATTTAATTGCCAAAAGAAATAAACAATTTGAGTTTCCTGTTGTGCCAGAAGGGTGCTTGTAAGAGAAGTCTATAATGGTGCAGCTACTGATACATCAATTTATTTACACTGCAAGGTTGCCTAATACAGACAAAGCCTGAGTGAGCTGTGTGGGGGCAGAAAAAGAGGGGAAAGGCAGAGGAGATTAGTGAATGGTGCAGTTATGGGAAGTGACAGAGCAATCAATAATCTCCAGGTTCAGAGGATAAATTGAACTGACAAAACTCAGCCTTAGTTTGCATACCAAAATTTCATTTGTATAAATCCTCCGTGGAGAAGGAAGGAATAAGGTAACAACTAGGATAATTTAAATGTATTTTTCTTCTTTAACTGCTCTTCCAAAGTGTCATTTCTTTCTCAGTCCAGGCCTTCCTCTTACTGGAGCTTTGTTAAGCTTGAAACACGTGGCAAATTTCAGATGGAAATATTAAGAAGTGCTTAGATACCATGGCAATAAGCACACTGGGAACACCACTCAACACAACAGCCGAGATAGACAAATGGATTTGTACGCAGTGAATTTTGTACAAGAGAATTTTTAAAAATCTGCAGAAGGTGGCAGGTACCAGGTGCCTGCCCTGCAGCAGTTCATGCAGCACCATCCAGGCAGGCACAGCAAGGAACAGGCAGGAGCAGCCAGAGGAGGAACAGGGCTGCAAATAGACTAGTTGAGCTCAGCTGCCAGGCTGCACAAGGAAAAGTGACCCCTTATGGAACAAGACTCCCCCAGCCTTGACTGCAGTCTCAGGTACCTGTTACACCCTTCACAATCTGCTGAGACTTTGCATGAAGCAAGAAAGATGATTCTGAGAGCAGACACACAAATGAGATTTCACCCTGAGCTGTTTAGTTGTCTTGAAACCTATGGATCAGAACAATTTTTTTGTCAAGCACAATTCTATGCTTTTATGCATTTTTTTTTAAATGTAAGGACAGTTAATCTAGCAATAATGCAAAAGGAGTTCAAAACTGAAAATTAAATTCAATTGATTGCAGATTGACAACGTGTCATCTGTTAATTAAAAGTGACAACTGTAACATTATATTTCATTGTACAATGCAAAATTATTGACTGTGGCAAGCTCCTCCAAGTTCTATCACTCTTTTACAGTCGTCAGCTGGGCTAAGGAGGCAAGCACAGGATTAGCTCTACAAAGCACTAAACAAGATTGCCACGTACAGCTGGGTTCTGGGGGCATGAAAGGACTGGTATTGTGCCTGTGGTTGGTGGCACAGTGGCAGCTGTGACATGTCACAGCAGATGACATGAGTGACTTACATGGTACCTGACTATTATTGTTTCAGGGAATGCCCAGTGAAGCACTGCCCACCCTGTGTTAAACTATGGCATTGCTCAGATTCATTCCAGTTCCAGGTGCTCTTCCCTAGCAGACAGAACAATCTTTGCCCCCAGATCCTTGCCTGGATCTTCCCCAAACACCACCCTGCCCTCAGTTCTCCACTGCAGGAGGAAATGCTGCAGCAGAGCCACTCTAGCACCACGGGGAAAGTGCAGCTCTCCTTCTGGTTCATTCCACATGATTTATTGCATTCCCTGCAATGCGTGGGTTACATTGTACAGCCTAATATACTGTATAGGTTTCACTGCTCACCATCTTTTGGTGGCAACTGGGGAAGACAGACATCTGTGCTGATGCTTTTAGGTTATCACAGCAAGTCCTTTGCTGCTGCTCAGAGGCATAAATAAACTGTTAACAATCATGATGTAGCTTAAGTGGATCAATTGTCATTTATGAGCAAAATTTTTCTTAAAAATCTAATTTCTTTAATGGAGTATATGAGTTTCACAAATTAGCCCTGCTCATCAGGTCCAACCACCAGTTCTGAGGGGCATTTCATCCCACCCCACTACTGTTTCTCCATAGATACCTTTTATCTACCCACCATTTGCCTTGAGGTTTGCAGCTGGGAAAACTTGGTGGTTGTGACATGCAAACAGTAATATTGGACATGCTGCTTTCATTTACACTTAGAAAGAAAGTTATGTCTTTTCCTTCCAGATCCAGAACTAACTGAAATCATTCACACTGCTGCTTAGAGGCAAGGTGTGTGCTATATTCCTCGCTTAACAGGAGCAGACTTAACCCAGCCATAAGGCAAACACAAATACTTTTTGTCACTGGCACTGATGGTTTCCAGATAAAATTCACTCATTTCTTTGCTGTGCCTAAAAAACTCTGCTCAAGATGCAAACATCTTTAAACAGGAAAAACTTCATATTACAAGACAACTTACACTAAGTTCCCACTGAACATTAGGCTACTAAATATATGCTTTATCTTACTATTTGAATCACAAAAATCCTGTGCTGCATTTGTGAGAGGGGAGCCCAAACAAATTTATTTTTAACAAAATATGATTATAAAATGGCCAATTCCTATAGCTACCCACCATGTGGCTGTGTGCTTATTTGAACTACAGGCATCACACAAGTGTCTGCAGTGTGCTGTGCAACTCCCTCCTCCCAAATATTCCTGAAGGAGAGCAGGGAAACAATAGCTATAAGGTGATAAATGTGTCATGACTAGTGACAGGAAGGCTGAAGCAATGCTCAGTGTTTCTCTGGTTGAGGGAAAGATGAGCCTTACGATATATTCCAGTGCCAGTGATTAGTAAAAGATTAACAGCTGCAAAGAGCACAGCAAAGCAACTTCATAGTATTAATTCATTTCCTAATCATAGCTTGGAGCTCACAGCACAAGGAAAAACATGTTTGCCTCTGTATAAATACAAAGGAGCATAAAATTCTATTTCTTTCCCCAGGTATTACTGCATGTATCACCAGAACACGAGTGGCTATTATGAATTATCTCCACTATCCTGTATTCTCCCTCTGCCCTCCCCACCTCCCTGTGAGAGAGGGGGGGCGAGAAGAGAGCAAAGAAAAGATGGCACCCTCAGATTCCCTTTCTTCAGCTTTTAGCAGCCTTCAGAGGTCAGGATGCTATTGGCTCTGCTCTGTGTGTGAGCTGGAGCTGTTCACTTAGCAACAGAAAGCAGGAGCAGCAGACAGCAAAACTATCTGGCGACAGACGTGTGTGTGTGTGAGCACCAGTGAGAGAGAAGGATGGCTCAGAGGATGTTCTCTGCCCCTGCTTGCAGAAGGGGCTGCTCTGCACCACTGCTGCCTCCTCCAGGGATGGCAGCAACAGGTGCTGGTGCCCTGCATCCCACTGAAAGCAGCTTGAGAGCTCAGCACATGGCATTTTTAATATAGGAGCTTAATTAGAGCCTATGAACAGCAACAACAACAGACAGTCTCAATAAAGCCTGGTATTTAATGCGAGTTGTAAAGCATGGATTCTGTGCCTGAAACAATACAGATGCAAAATGTGATGTGTTGGAAGGGAAAAGATGGGAAAGGAGGAAAGCCAGAGATAAACTCATTTGTCCTTCCTACATAACCTTATCTTCATCTACTTTTTCCCCTGCTATCTATTAGCAAAAAACCCAAGACTTAAACAACTACAATAAGACACTGTCTGTACCATTATTTAACCTCCAGAAGCGTGAGCTTGTATCTCAGCTACTTCTGAATAGCAGTTTCTTACAGAGCAGGGAAAGGAACAGCAGAGGAAGGCGTTAAGACAGGAAAAAACATGTATTTTGCAGATCTTAGTTCCTTTGTGAAACACAGGAGGCTTGTGCTGAGAGATTCCTGATTATTTCAAGCTGCTGTTCAGAGTAACATAAGAGATTTCATGCAGATCATTCCACAGGGAGCATACAGCCTGCAACCCTGCCATGCAACCGGCATCCGATATTTTCCTTTCTGCCACTGTTAAAGAGCTCTGAGCACCCACCAGGGAAAGCATCATTTTGTACTATGTAAGGTCTGTCTCCCTCCTCTCCACCCATCCCCAAATGAAGTCATTGTAGAGCCAATGTCACTGACCCTATTCTTTCTCCCAACTGCTTTACATTTCTGTAAATCTAAAATTTTAATTTTAAAATTAAATCTTAGTCCATCTACATGTGGAGTGTATCACTGCTGGTCTTTCCAACTTTGAACACACAATCTTGCAAATCAGGCCCACTGAAATGCAGCAGCTGAATAGCTCTGAGCAGATCAGCTCAAAAAAAAAAAAAACCAACCAGGACCCTCTTTCTACTCAGAATGAGGAGCTTAAAAGCAACCAAGGGTGTTGTTTTATCCTTTTCACCTCTTTTGTGTGACAATTCTATTACATTTTCCTTATATTCAACAATACAATGGACATATAATAAAGGAAAGGAAATGGTACTTCCCTAGATTCAATATATCCAAAACATATATGTAATTGTTAAAGAGGAACCTATATTTTTGAAGGAACAGGTCCACAGCATGGGTTGCAGGCCTAGCTCTCCTATTACTTCCTCCATAGAACGACTTTATCTTGCCAACAAAAATCCACAAGATGTCAGGAACTGAGCAGAGGTAGAAAAAGTTGACTATTGAGAGTAGCCCACTGGTACTTATAAGAAACAGTCTGGAGTAAAGAAAAAGAAAATTAAAACAAAACAACTTTAAATTAAGTTCATAGTCATTGTTATTATCTCATGAATGTGAAATCTGTTTACAACATCAATATAGTACACTGAAATGAAAGCCCAGACCCAATAATATATTTTGGCTTCTAACATGCCATTTTCATGTGTCTGCACATGGCATTTTAAGTGGAGAATAAAATAAAAAGACCTGTGACACCAGGGCTCTGAGCTCAGTGGCACTGGCATTCTCCACCTGTGAATAAACTCTGAGGTCTTTTTTCCTCTTCCCTCATCTCTCTGCAGCATCAAGGAGTTGAAAGTCACATTTTTGTCAGAGACACAGTGGCCTCCTGATATGGAGCACTGATGTCCTGGGGGCTTGTCAGCCAGCAGCAACAGCCCTGCAAAGAGCAGGGACTCAGTTCTGCTCTGAAAGCATCATCTCCTGTTTATTGCTCAACTCTGAGCTTAGGAAGAGCTGGAAGCCAAGAGAGACCAGCATCTCTCAATGCAGCCTGTTCTGTGCTTGCAGAAGTATGGTACTGAATATACAGAATTATGGAATTATTATTATGGAATAGTTTGGGTTGAAATCAAACTTAAAGATCATCTTGCCTAGAAGTGAAAGAAACTTTCCGAACAATATTCCAGGTGATAACAAAAAGTAGTTCTTTAATGAAAGCTTTCAATTGCACCAAAATATAGATATGCACACCCATGGTACCAGATTATCATAATTTCTATAAGTTTAATTCATTAGCATATCTAGCAAGTACATCCAGAAGGAAAATGGTGAGCCACCCTTGGTCCTGCCCCTTGGAGTCTCTCTAGGAGGTTCTTTCCCCTATTTCTTGTTATCTTGTTTTGTCTCCCAAGTGCTGGTACAAAATAAGATGTCCTTATTAGAAACTCTTTTCTTGAAAATAAGACTAAATAGAATTTCAAGAATGTGACATACTGTGTGAGAAAGGATTAGCCACTGTCCTAAAGTGTGAGAAAGGGTAAGAAAGTGCTGGAAACTATACAACTATATATTATAAGCCTACAAAGCTATAAATAAATGGAAAAGCTAAAAAACTTTAGGCATCACTCCAACTCCCATCATGAGCAGGGACACCTACTTTTCACAGGTTACTCAAAGTCCCACAGTCCCCACATTACAAATACACACCTTAAAAGCTCTCACTTGAGGGACTGAGTTGCATGCCTACCTCTGAATTGGCATGATCTGAGGAAGAACAATGCCTGTTAACAGCCCATCTTTTAATTTGTGCCTTAAGTTACTGGAATAAGCAGGGAGAAAGGGAATAATTAAGCATTTTTTTTAAACAAAATCACGTTTCCTATATGCTTCAGCAATTTCGTTTTTGTAGGACACAAATCAATACTCTTCTCTGTGGAGTCAAAGATTCTCATTTGGTAAGGGAAAATAGGGAACTTACCTTAAGGAAAACAATACATAATGCTTCAAAATGAAAAAAAAACCCAAACCTTCTTTTTGTCTAGTTTCTGTTTTGTTAATAAAAACTAATGACACTTAGAGGGAAGAGTTTTTCTGTATAGACAAGATTTTCATGAACAAAATTGCTCCTTCCAATGCATTGAAGAAAGCAGGGAAAAATGCTGAGAAAAAGCCTAAAGCGGAAAATAATTTTGGAAATGGCCTGGATCTCTCTCTCAACACCCAGCTATCTGAGCAGCCATGGAGGAATAGTTCAGGACAAGAAAGTAAAACAATAACCAAAGAACACGTCCTCACTCTCTGCATGCAATTCAGTTTTGGCTGTGTTTTGGGAGGGGTTTTTTGGGGGGGGTGGTGGGGGTATCACTCTTCACCCAATCCCTAGTCCCATTCATGCCCCTACCACGTTGCAAATACAATTGTTGTGACAAACAAACTCTAAGCCCCCACTTTACCATGTTGCTCATTTTAGCATACCCGGTTTTGTAGCCTAAATGGCAAAGTTTACATATTTAAGTTTTCTTAATGTGAATAATCTGGAATTCCTAGTAGCCAAAGGAGTTCCCCACTGCTTCTAAAATGGAAGTTTAGTTATATTTTATATAGATCCTCCTTGAGCAAGAGCTTGTTATTAAAATGTCCATGTTGGTTGAGAGAACAGAAATTAAGGCAAGAACTGAACAATGCTGTTTTGCTGACAGACAAACAGCCAGAAAGAAAAACACCACGATGTGACCTTGCAAATTGGCAAACCCTATACACTGTCTCTGAGGACTCCTCAGTAAACATGACCTGGCACCAAACCATTGCCTCTTTGCTTTTGTAATGGATTCTCTTCTCCATGTGGGAGAATTACTCTGCCTCATTTTAGCAGAGTAACTTAGGACATTTCAGTGGGGTCACACCTTTCTTTCCCAGAGGAGTCACCAGAGCCTACTCAGCCCAAAACATTTCACTGCTTGACCAATTCTCACAGCACACTTACAGCATGTCTAGGGCAGTGAATGTAGAAGGATAAATACTCTCTTTCCTCCTACAGATGAGAACTGAGGCAGCTGACATAACTGCTCAATCACACAACAATATATAAATAGCAGCATGACAATGAAAAGCTCAAGCAGTCAACTCCTGGCCTTAATTTTTTTTTGACTGCATCACTAATTGTCTCTAAAAAAAGTCTTACAAAATTACAATAAAAATGCATTTCTAAACAATCATGACCCATCTGGTAAAGCTGCTGCTTTATGTTGCTTGCATCAGTGGTAACAGAATGCCAGCTGAGAATCTTGCTGTTGGTGTCAGGTAGTTCCACCAAAAACCAGGCTTCTTTCACAAAACTTCAGTGGAATGATAGCTCTTATCATGGAAAGAGAATTTCACAAGGCAGAAGAATAATGGTGAAATGCTTTGTGAGTGGCAGAATGAAATCCAGTCCCACAGGCAGTCAGGAAGGCAGCACTGGTGGGTGGTTATCAAGACAGTTTCATCAGACAATCCAAGGCCATGCAAAGCTTTATAAATCAGCATGAAGAGTTTACAACTGACACACCACTGAACACAGAACACTAAAGACTTCTGTTCTGAAAAGCTGATTTTTGGCAGCAGCCTTCCTGCAGCTTTTAGATTTTGCCTACAAGAGTTAAAGGGTGGAGGCAGACAGAATCAAATAACCCAGTCTCAAATTCAAGAAAGCATGAATTGAAATCTGTCTCCATGACACAGAAATTATCTGTCACTGATAATATTCCTCAGATAATAAAAGTCAGGATGTGAAACAACCCAAGTACTTCAGGGGAACCAAAACAATAAATCAGGGTGCTAGACAAGTGTGACATCCTCTGCTACCTGACAGACAATTCTGTCTACCTGAGCCTGGACCACCCTGACAGGGTCCTTCACCCTGGTGAGAAACCAAGCAGGGAGATGTGGCCAGAGATGCAGGTACCCCAGGCGGCCCTGTAGGACAGAAGATGAAAGGAGTGCCTCTCAAATCAACTTCACATGGAGCAAAACAACCCCTGCAAATGACAGCCAAAAGACCTAAGTCTTACAAGGAGATGAGCATGGTGTCTTCCTGCAAGCTCAAAATGTGACTCTAGTGACCGCTGCAACAATTCAATTGTCAGCCTTTTAAGTTTGGAAAGGAAAGAATTGGCTAGGGCACCCAAAGAGCATTTACAATTACGTATTTCACTGGTCTAAGTCTAAAATTACTGAGTAGTAATTGAAACTGGAAAATCTAAAGCAACTGATCGATGGGAAAGCGTGCAGGAACAGCCACATTCTACACTACAAAAAATGACCTGAACATTAATCACCACACCACCAAACAATATCAGAGCCACTGAAGAGGAAAACTTCCTCTCTGCTATTTACTATCAAGTGGAGATAACAAAAACAAGAAATCCACACAGACTAGGGGTACAAAAACTAGAAATGGGCTCAAACACCTTGTGTATATATCACTAGCTGAAAACTACAAGTATCAATGGGGCTGGACTCCACTTTCCAACAAAAATACAATGAAGGAAAAGGAACAACTATCCAGATAACACTCATATCTCCATTTTAGTGATGCAGGCAAAATCTTCCATTAATAAATCCCCAAGGAGAAATTCACAAACTATTTTTTCACCTAAAAAATTCAAAATCTATTTCTCTTCAAACAATAAAGCAGGTTTTGCACACCCTCTGAAATATTTTCCTAGGGGAAAGAATAAAAAAAGAGAGAGAGAGGTTGAAGAGAGATGAGAGAGATAGTTCTCATTGTAATAAACTGATTCTTGGAAAGTCTGACCCACTAGAGAAGATAATTAGCAGGCTTGCAATTCTCTTTAGCCATGCAAGTACAGCTGTTAACTCTTTCTGCAAAACACTGAGATAAAGGATAACTGCAGTGTGGATTTTCTAACTGATGTTCCAACAGCTCAATATTTTCTTCTTAAGTTTGACACGTCCTGCAACCAGATGGTGATGTAATGTAAAATTTAAGATGTCATCTACATGCAAAGAAATCCAAATGAAGAATGCAACAATTATAGGGGAAAGTCCATAGGATTGAAGATGTGCTAAATATTTGAAAGCACAAATATAAGAAGTTCTTCTGTATAGCAAATCCTTAGGACGGTTTGGAAGTGAAACACCACAGATATTCACCCTCATGTGCTAATCACATGACACCAAGGAACAGAGACACTACAGTAGCAAATCTAGGATAAAACCATGAGAAAACCAGAAGAAATTCTGAAATGGGACTGAGAGGGCAATAAATGGCCAAAATTAAGAGAGTTATTGTGAACTGAGCACCAAATGGAGCAATTTAAAGTACAGAGAGGTATAACAGGAGCATCATTCCTAAGCAGCAGAGATTTATGAGCAGACATCGGTGGGTGTATGTTTTGGGTATTATACATCACCTTCTCACCATTTAAACAGCATTGTGGATTTCACAGTGACCTGAAACATTTTCAGGGCCAGAGTGAGTTTATGCTGTTTTACATCTCTGAGGATAACAGTGTACAATGCTGATGAAGCCAGAGCAGTTTCTGCCAGCCAAGGCCATGCTCCAGGGACTTTGAAGGAGTTCTAAGTCTAGTCCTCTTGAGAGGCTTCTTCTCCTCTCCATTCTCCCCACTTTGGACCCTGGGACTTCCCTGGACACTACAGCTCATCGTGCAACAGGAGGCCATACACTGGAAGAAAAAAGTCTTTTCACACTCAAACTCATCTCCATCCACCCTGCCTAGGTGGGTCCACACCAGGATCTAAATTTTGTCCAGTAAAATTAACACAGGCTTTTGACAAGAAAAGTAATTACCATTAGAACTTAAAAAAACCTAACTTGTAAAACACACCAACAAAAGCAGCAGTAACACCATGACATTAATGACTGCATGATGGAACAATTTGTTTAGTGGCTACTTTAGACCTTGGCATATAGTTAAACCTCAGTGGCAATAATCTAAATATATTCCACACGGTGATTTTGTGGTTCATTAGCAAACTTTTTTATCTGAAATCCTTTTAGAGCTACGTGTCCTTTCTAATACTGTTTTGCTAGCTAAGAGCATCTTGTGTGAATTGCTGGATCAAATCTAGAAAAAATGCATAACAACCCAAAGCCATCACCATCTGGTGACTGTTCAACATCCTATATGGACACCAGCCTGTGTCCAGCACTGGGTGAACAGGTGTCCACATAATAGCAGCCATCACAGTTGTCACTGGTTTGTAATCCCATTTCCAGACTTGACACTCAGGCAGAATACTAAAATCCTGTCACTCTTCAGCTGATCCCTCCTGGCATGCTTGGGAGGAACCCTCTTCTCCCCTGCTCCTCTTCCTCACATTGTTGAGTGGCTGGTGGTGGAATTCTGTGCTGGATTTCATTCACTAATACCTCCATTCTCAATCGTTTGAAAAGAACAAGCAAACAGCATTAACAAAAAGAAACGCCCTTGGAAATTCAGTGTGGTGCAAATACCCAGGGACTAAAACTGCTCTCCTTGGGGTTCAGGCTCCAGAAACACTAGTACTGCCCACAAAATGCGAGCCCTTCACTTAAGCAGTAGTGGAACCAGCTATAATTCATGCCCAGTAGAAAAAGTATTTGCTACTTCAACATTAGGCAAAACAAAAATAATAAGACTCTTCCTCTAGGTTCAGTGAGTATCTAAGAATAATAATAATAATTTTCATTGAAAATAGCCAACCCAGACATAAAAATCTGACTGGAAGATTCCTGCAGGAACCTAAAAACCATATACATTTGATTAGCAACAGCTGTCAAATTGGTCAAAATAAAAACAAAAAATAAAAATAAAGATACACAGACTAAGGCAGGCTGTTTACTAGTGTCTGAGCTCACAGACAAGTAGCCAAGTTTACAAGCACAACAAATAAGCAGGACTTGGATGAGCCACAGTAAGTAATTGTGCATTACTAGATTGTAGCAAATATGAGGAAAAGGCTCATTAACTTAGAACTTTCCCATGGAGCTACAAACTAGCACTTGTTACCTAAGGGCTCTCACACACACTTATTTAACTCTTCAGCTGAGGCCAGAAGCTTTCAAAGCCATGGATTTCCCCCAGGCACAGAACCCCTAAGGTGAGTGCTAATAACTAACCCCATGTTCAAAAGCATCCTCCATGTGGAAAATCCCTTCTCAGCAAAGGCTGCTCCCCTGAAAATCCACTCTCAGCTCCGTGCCAGCCAACTTGGTGACACTTGAATCCCTCCACTTGACCTGACAGAGCCCTCTGAACCTTTGGCTGCCAGGCTGGTTGGAGCAGTTTTGAACAAAGACTGGGTGGGGGGAGATGTTTGTGCTGCCTTGGCACAGCCTGGCTTTTGGTAGGAGGGGAGAGCCACAGAGGTGGCCTGCAGGGATCCCACAGGAATCTTGGAATTGGTGGAACTTGTTGGCAATGGTACCTAAGGGCAGCAGTTTCGCTTCTAGTCAGAGAAGGGGAGGAAAAGAGGACACAAGAGGGAAAACAACATGGCAGCACCAAGGTCAGTGGGAAAAAAAAGGAGGGGAAGGAGGTGCTCCAAGTGTTGGAGCAGAAATTCCTATGTGAGTCATAGTGAAACAAACTGTCCCCCTGGAATGCATGAAATCCATGGGGGATGCAGAGAGCCACTCACAGCCCATAGAAAAATGCTCACACTGGAGCGGGAGCAGAGAAAGCTGGGATCCAGTGGGAGACATGAATGGAGAGAGAGATAGAGGAGCTTCCAGAGATGGAGAGAGAACCCCTGCTTCCACACTAGAGCAGCCTATCCTGCACCCCATGGATGAGTGACCCTCACCACAACAGTTTTGGGGAGCCTGTTTGCTCCTTGGAGAGACCCTACAGCACCACCCAATCCTTACCTCAACTTATCAACCCTTTGTTAATTTTTCCCCCCCTCTCCTCTGCCCAACTTCAGCAGAAGAGAGTGAGCAAACAGCTTTTGTGGGTGTCTGGCATTTGGCCAGTATTAAAGCACAACAGTGTTCTCCAAAAATTTTGCAGGGGTGACTGTCCAGTTTCTAGCTGGTTTAGTTTGTTTCCTTAACAGCCTGCAGAGAACAAGAGCAAGGAAGAAAGTACACTCCAAAACCTCTGTGTTGAGATCTTTACAGACAGCAAAATGAACTACAGGTGCTATGGCCTTCTGAGGGCTTACACGATTAACCTGCTTCTCCATCAGGAATTTAGGAACATCCCTAGCAAGTTGCCAAAGAGCCTCCTCTAAGAAAAGGATGGGTATCCCAAATTCTTGCTCTTTTTGGCCAGTGATCCATACTACCTAGGCATTTCCCAGCTACCATGGCAGTAACTTTTCGTGTCCTATATAAATTTAACCAACATTTCCTCATGTCCTCAAAAGCACTGCCATTCTCAGCAATGATCAAAACTAAACTTTCTACTTAATGAAAAAAGCACTATGAAGCTTGCTGGGAGGATAAAATATGATTACTTTACAAACACCAAGAGGAAACCAGCATCAGAAATCCTTTGGCAATGTCTAGAAAATGAGATTGCTAAAGTGAACCTGAAATGACCAAACTTAGCAATTACACATTCTGCCACATGACACACTTATCAAAATTTTACTCTTTGTGTGCAAACAGACAGGGTTTTGCCTATTTGGCTTATTGCCTTATAACAGAGTTACTCCCTTTGCACCATGAAAGTTAATTACACCAACTACAGGAATAGAGAATCAGGACTGGGTTTTTTTTGTGTCCTCTGCATGTCTACCTAAGTTAATATCTGTCTCTATGCACACATATCCATGAACATACATGCTACAGTGAGATAAAACATGAACAGAACAATCAAGCTTTTATCATCTTTAATACAGTTCTGTAATATACAACCTTTCAGCTTAAATATAAGCTTAAACTTGAATCTCTCACATACTACAGTTATATACTTATTTATAGCTACAGCAATAGGGAGGCTGCTTGGAAAAGTAGAACATCTTTGGAAAAAGTGGGTGGTGATAATGCAAAACAGAATCTGCTTTTCAACTTTACTGGCATCTCTGGTCTGTGAAAACTGAACTTGAATCCCCTTTTTCAGCCCTGTGGATTTCTTTGAATCATGTGTCATAATCCTGTCTGCAGGAATTTTTATCTGCCCTGTCCCCTCAATCATCCTTTAGGAGTTTGGCTGCATTCTGGCCATCAGAAAATTGCAGAAGGAATGGAAATGGGCTCCTTCACGCTTTGCATTCTCACTCAAGCCAAAGACCAACAAAAAGCAGACAGTTCTGGGTGCGAAGATAACTTCTGAGTCACCTTGCCCCACACTGAGTGAAGATCCCTGAACTCTATGACTGCTGGAAATAGTGGGACACCATCTCAAAGCAGAGAGTGCCTTACAAAACACAGAACCACCCAGCCTTCCATACCTCTTAATATTTGTGGATTAACTTTTTCTTTTGTTTCATAATCCAGGGGATGGGAACAAGTTCACTGTTGGGAAGTCCACCACTTGGAAAACTAGTCACTCAAATTCATTAATCACCAAAAGGAAATCAAATGCCTGAGAGCAGGTCATGATGCTGGGCTGACCCCAGGAATACCGTGTTGTGTGGACAAGCACAGCAGTGTCAGACAAAACAGAGAACATGGCCTGTTTGCAGTACAGGTATACTTGATTAGAACTGTGTAAAGTTTGATAGCAAACACACTGCAGCCTGGGGCTTATTCAGCTACATCTTCATGACTGTTTTCCTCTAGCCTTCCATCTGCAGGGGTCTTTGGAGAGAATTCGTTCTGCATTATAAGCTTTAGCAAAGAGTAACTTGAGATGTTTGTTGTGCATAGTTATATAGCTTGTAATAGCTAGTAATACATCACAAGTTTTGATTTTAATGTGGAAAACATGCCATAGGTATTTTGCATGTTATATTCCTGTATGTAACTGCACAGACTATTTAAAAGCTATTTTCATGTACTCTCAGCCTTCTCTTATTCCTCTCAAGACAAAGCTGCATCTGTCTCCTCACAGGGAAGGTGACAGGAAATGGGGAACAATGACAAGTCCAGGCCTGACTCTCAGCTTGCTAACCACTGCAAACTGTAAAATTGCCTTTCACTGCAGTCAGCACAAGGCTTGCCACTTTCTTCAGCAGCACCAGAACTTCACCTCTGCACAGGATTTCCTTGGCTTTATCGAGCCACTTACATCATACTGGCCATGCTTGTTTTTTAACAACTACTTTAAAATACTGCAGGCTAATTTCAGTATTTAACACTACATTAGAAAGGTTCAGCAAACATTATGAACATGGAACAGGACTCCTGTGCCTGCCTTGTGTAGGCAGAGACTTCATAAAAGCAGCTTATACTTGGACAGGCTGTGCCAACTGTTTGGCTGCTAAAGAATTTTGCTGACCTCTTCTTGAAGTTAGCTACAGACTCACAGGGAGATTTACAGAACACCTCTGCCTCTAATATGTTTGGTTTATAATCAAGTAACTCGCTCATGGTGCATCCAAGTCAGTCAGGCATGAAATGCTTTCTGTAGATGAGGCAGACAAAACTGCTGTATTCACTCCTGTTCCTTGACCTTAGTGGGGCTGTTGGGATCTTGCATGTTAAGACAGGCAGAGAGAGCACTTGAAGAATGGGGTTAAAACTAAGTCAGCCTTTTTGTTCTCTCTCAATGGTTTTCAATCGATTCCAACCTCTGCTATTGTCAGCTCAGCACAGATCAGATCCACTGGGAAGTTTGCTTTTCTCTGCCTCTTGCATTACAGCCACTACCAAGGGCTTTGCAGTGCTAGAACCACCTGACTCTTGTGTTCAGGCAAAAGAGACCCAGCAGTGCTGCTCCTCCCCTGGCACAGCAATGCTAATAGGAGGAAAGCCTTGGTTGTGTCACTGAAAGGAATAATTATGACTTGCTGGATGTACAATGAAAAGATCTCCTGAAGCAGGGGGACTCAGCTATGGTTTCACCTCGGGAGCAGCTGTTCTGCAGTCTGGAACCCTGGCACGTTGTACTGATGCTCTGATGTGCTCATCTGTGGGGCCTTGCACACACTGAGAAGAAGGAAGAGATCCTTAAACTTAAAGATGGCAAAGCAAAAGCTGGGTTTCAACACAGCTGTGAGGGTGGTGAGGCACTGAAAGAGGTTGTCCAGAGAAGCTGTGGATGACCCATCCCTGTAAGTGTCCAAGGCCAGATTGGATGGGGCTTTGAGCAACTTGGTTCAGTGAGAGGTGTGCCTGCCCATGGTAGGGAAGAGATGATCTTTGGAACTCGATGATCTTTAAAGGTTCCTGTCAACCCAAACCATTCCATGGTCCTCTGAAAAAAGAGGGAGGCTCCACAGAAGCACTCTGTGGCACAGCACACAGAGCACCAACTGCAATGTTTCATCTCCAGTGGCAGAGTGGCAGCATGGCATATGTTATCATGACTGTGGTGATAAAAATATACCTGGAGGATATAGAAGTTATGTCATGCTGTCTAAAATCTCTGCAGGCCCAGTAACTAAGCAACATCTAAACCTTTGCATTCCTCATTAGGGTAGTGCAAACCCATTAAATTTGCTTGGACTGACAAGGGTCAGATTTAACCCATTATTTCTGAGCTGGCTTTTTTTTTTCCCCAGTGCTGGTAGAAGTCACACATGATTGTCCTCCACAGGGTACCAACAGCCAACTAGACACCTAGAAGAACCAAATATTAATGACCCAGCTCTTCATTCCCAGTTCCAACCATATGAGAACTAAAATGGTTAGATCTTTGTTTTGTATGTAAAAAAAAAAAGAAGTTGATTTTCATTCACACCTCTGCCATTTCCCTGTAGAACAACCCTGGCTATATCCTCTACATCACCCTTTTGCTTTTTCTCCCTGCTCTATGCCACTGAGGCTATGTCTGCATGCCTCCCTCCAATCCACTTTTTCACATTTGTTTTGTAATTCCAAATGAAAATGGAATCAAAACAAAGCAAAACTGAAATGGAAGCAGCAAAAATGCTTTCCAGGCATCCCCAGGTGTTTCACTAATATAATACACACCTTGCCTTCACTTTTTCTATTTCAGCCCCATTCAACTAAGCATTCTTATTAGGATACAATCCAAAGAAGTGTTTAAATGCCTATTTAAACACAGATGGTTTAAATCCTTTTCTGAATTAAACCCTTTAACTGTCAGCTCTTCAGAACAGAAAGAATGCTTTAATTTTGGCTTACAGAGAATTGAAAAATCAGATAGAAGAATGCTCTTTTATGGCTGCATTGGTAGCTTGCTGACAACACACACAAAACCAGAAATATCTTCTCACTTCCTCTTAAGTTTGTACATTGGATCTTTAAGAAGCAGCAGACAACAGAAAACACTTATAAATCTCATCAGACAGACCACTAGGCATGTGCTCAGAGAAAATCCATGGACCTGCCATTTCTGGGAGAGAATTACAATCATTCAATGTCAGAGTTTTCACTTGTACAACAGAAAAAGTGCTGCTCAATTCATCCTAAGAGACATTAATATGATTTGTTGCTTATCCAGTGCTTTGAGATAAAGGGTCCTTTTTACTCCAGTATTAAAATAACCAGGACCTCTGTTTCCCCCAAGTCTCCAAGTGCCATTCCTGGTCTCTTAGTGTGGGTGGACCACCTCATGCTGACAATAGCTGAATGCAGCTTGCACCAGTGTGTGTGAGCAGCACTCCTACAGAAGGCAAAAGGGCCACCACAAAACAGCCACATGTGATCCAGAATGGCTTCATGGACCTTGCAGTGCTTCCAAGCCTTCCTGATTTAAGAGATGGTGTGCCCAGCTCAGCATTTTCTGAGCTAAGAGTTGCATTTTCCCTCCGTTCCCTTTTCAATCATTTAATTAAATCTTTTGTGAAACAATAACAAACAACACCACCCCTCCCACACTCTGATGTTCCATTTCCAAGGGGCACCTTTTGCTCAGGCAGCCTCCTCCCTCCCAGCTGTGCACCAAGTGAACTGAAGTCCATGGATGCAGCAAGGCCACAGGGAATATGTGCACATCACACAGTCTTGAGCACACACAGGACTCTGTGGCAGCATGTTTTGTGTCATTTTAATGACACACAGCGCTGCTAGCTTTCCCCCCTCCCCCCCAAAGCTTTACGTAGGAGGCACAGTTATATAATAAAATTCCTGTTTCTGCAGCATTTGCCCCATACCAACACAGAAATGCAGGCTTTATTATTCTTCCCAAGTGGCAGGCACTGAATTACAAGTGTTTTAACCCTCTTCTCACTAAACCCTCAGATTGATTTCTGACTCACAACAGCAGGAGAAAGAGCCACTGATCATTTCTGCTGTCTCCACTTGTGAGGCTGATTCTTGGCCTTTGAGATCATTTTTATCGGCTCATAAACACCTGCTTATTAAGGATCAAATTTATTTCCTAGGGAAACTTACCATGCTTGAGTTGTACCCAGGACTAATGTGCTTCAGCCTTAGGACAGAACTACTTGACCTGGTTTTACATTGTGGCTGCATTGAGAAGGATTGAGCTCATGCTGCAAAAGGGCAAAGGTACAGCTGAGGGGTGCATTGCCAACCACAGGGTCTCTGTAAAGCCAAGACTGCAGGTAAGTGATGGATACTGAAAGGGAGCCAAGGGTAACCACCTCTGACATCTTGACCATGTGCTGGCAGGACACATCTCCCCTTGCAGCAAGCAGCTGGGTTTCTAGTCACTGTCTCTGAATATCAGGGCACCAATTTGCTTTTCAGGACTCTGCTTTCTGTTACTCAGGTGTGCAGGCATTTTGGAAAAGCTGTTAAGCCAAACGTGGACTGAAATCTCACTGAGAGACAAGTGGCCAACACTACTTATTGGTGTCTCTTCCACCAAATCAAGGAGGGGCCTGTCTATTGTGGAAGAGTCATCCACACCCAGACAGTAAGATGATAATCACCAGAAAGAGAAGGCCTCTTACATTCCCAGATTTACACTTTTCCAGCCAGAACATTGAAGACACTAGGAGGAAGGTTTCTGAAGCATATGCTGGTTAAGCTTACATGGGAGTGCTTCTAAATAAGAAAGCATTTACAGTTAGTTAACAAACAACCCCTCTTGGGGTACCAGAACTCTCACAGATAATTTGGAAAGGGATCAGGTATTTGGGAACATGCACATTACTAGCACAGTCCCAAGATCATGTCCTGACATGTCCCTCTAGTGCCTGGCAGCAGTGACCACAGCAGAGCCCAGGACAGCTGGGCAAGGAAGCACTGGGTGCTCAGCACAGCTTCCCTCCCTGTGCCACAGAGCAGACTCCACAACAATGTCCTGGAGCCTCAACCCTTCCATGCCTAGCAAAGTAAGTGGCCTCCTGAGCTACATCACATCTGACACCCATACTTCCACGATCTCCTCCCTACAGGGCAGAGACTCCTAGACCCTTCCCTCCACCTTTCCTTGTTGCAATTTTCATTATTCCAATTCTGCCAGGTCAGTGAGCAAGGGGGAACAGAGTTTGGTCCCTCAAAGAAGTACTTCTGCAGAGAAAATGAGCCACCAGCAGGAGCACATCCAGGAACAGCACCTGAATTCTGCAGGCTTCAGAACAGCATTAAGCCCCAGCATTGAGCATCTGTGTATCATTTCCACAATTAAAATTCTCAGCAGCTTTCTTAGCAGAGAACACAGCTGTCACCACTTTAACTGTATTCGTTCATCAACACTGACTGACCTTCATTCACAATCTCCCTGAGCAAGTATTTCCAGCTACCTGCCTGTGGTGGCCTTGGAACACCCAGCAGCCTAATTCTGGGATACAGATACCTCTGGAGCCATTTATTCACATGGAGCTGTGAACATGATACATAATCTTTCCAATAATCTGCACTGACTAAGGCCTGCTGAGTCACTATCTTGATTTTTCTGTAGGCATAAATTTTCACAGCCCACCACGAGTGCAGTGTAAGCAGTTCCACAGCAGTGCAGACCAGAAGAATAATCTTAACATGAAGGATTGAGGGGTGCTTTATCATCATGACCTGGCTGCCTAAAAACAAGGGGGAATTGAGGATAAAACCATCTTCCCCCAGCCCTGCCCCAGCCACACTGATGATCTAGTCAGCCTTGCTGCCTCTACCAGGGCTAATGGGGAGCATGATCCCTTGTTGGTTACTCATGTCCCAGGCCATTTTTGTTACTAGTTAATAGAGCTGTCATCTCCTTATCTTGGATCTTGTGCTATAAATACACCTTTTGCTTTTGTCAGCAACCCAAACTAATGAAGTTTGCCACAGCACAGAACTCCAAAGAAATTCTGCATTCTTAAATAAAGTTATAGGTGGAGTTGTAAAATCTTCTGCTTGCCTCTTATTCTGATAATTTTATTTGGTTACCTAGAAAGGTTCCATTAAGGAAAGGAAACATTTTTGTAAATTAGAAGATTAATTCTGCCCTTTCTCATTCCACAGCTTCCCTTATAAGCACACATTTAAATAAAAGGTGTTGGGGTTTTTTCCTCTCCAAGTCATGCCACAAGAGACAGTGTGAAACTGGGGAACAGAGAGCAGAAGAAAAGATCTGACCTTTGCCTGTAAAACAGCTTGGGAGGCATGGGGGGAGCTCAAGAAGGTTTTTCCTCCTGTGAAGCTTCAGGCAGCCACAGGAATGCATCTCTAGGAACAGGCTGGCTGCATAAACTGGATAGAACAAGTTCAGAGCAGTGCTGCAGCTTGCTCTGACATCACATCAAGTGGTGAGAGGGAGAGGAAGGGAGAGTTTTGGGCACAAAGGCAAGCAGGGGCTGTGGGGCTGCTGCACTGCACCCTCCACATCAGCAAACAGTGATGGGGCTTGCAAAGGAAGGGGCACAGATGCAGAAAGCAGTGTCACAATTTATTTTGGGAGCTGCTGCATCTCAATTCTGTGTGCTGGAGTGCTGGTTTTGGCTGCCAAGGCTTGGCTGTGGTCATGAAGGAGCTTGGGTAGGGCTGGGATCAGGCTGAGACATGAAGCTGTGTCCCTCAACAAGCAGGGCTGGGATAGCAGCGTTTCTACTTTCTAATGATAAGTCTTATGAACTCTGGGTAACAGCAAGAGCACTGTGTGGGTGGATTTATGTTGGAATTAACTTAGGTTTAATCACATACAGCACACAGTTGTTTTCTGTCTGCTTTAACAGGGTCTGTTTCCTCCAAGGATGGTTTCTTGCCTGGACTTGAACAATAATTCAGATAAAGGTAGGATGTGAAACTAAAGCACAACTGTTGTTCCTGAAGAACTGCAACTGTGAATATCCCCCTGTGGAATAAGAACATCTTGATCCCATTTGGTGCAGCTTAGCTAAAGTCATGACAGCATAAATCACACTTCTGAGTGGTCCCCAAAACCATCAATTGGCTAAATTCTTATTAACAGAAGTAATTTCTGTCATGTACAGCTAATGAACTCAGATTTTTTTTTTCATTTGAAACAGTATTTAAAAAAGATTTTGCTACTCTAACATTTCACTGTAGCAGTTCAGATTTACTTTGGGGTTTGTTTTCTTGTTGTTTTTACGTGTTGGGGGGAATTTTTTTGGCTTCAAAGTTTAACCTGCTAAGAGGATGCAGTTGCTGCTGAGTTTGACCAGGGCTGGGACCATGGTGCAAGGACAGCAGCTGACAACCACAACCCTCTCCTGGGATGTCAAACCTCAGCACTTACTGGCCAGGCCAAACTGAATGTATGCACTGCCAATAGCAGTGTACAATGGCACAGAGCTGTTCTAGAGCACTAAATTTACACTGCCATAACTTCCACAGAGCTAACATGGTTAGAAAGCAGAGCAAGTGCAAGGTGAGTCAAATCCAGCAGTTCTTAGATGGAGCCCAGTGGAATGTTTTTTTCCTCTCAGCCATGCTAGAGAGACTCTGGAGCATCCCTGTGTAATAGGCCCCTGCAGATATGGACTTACACTGGTACTAGTGACTCTCAGCTTGATCCAGATGTTGAAAACACCCTCCAGGAAGATACATTTATATTCATTCTACAGATCCCATTGATGATACAGCCTGCTGCACCAGGAATCTCAATGACATGTCCAAACATATAAAAGCCAGCAGAGAGAAGGTAAGGAATACTGAGTCTCTTGCAGAAGAGAGGAGACATTATCTGAACTTTCTACACTGTTATGCTTTTTTTATGGGATATGCATACAAGAGACGAGCAAACACAGTATATTTTTATTATCTTAGTTCTCCCTATGCTGAGAGCAAATCTAGTAGTTCAAATATTTTTTCTTTCAATTTACAAATGTTTAAGATCTGATAAAATAGTATATATCTGTAGTTGTAAGCAATACATAGATTTTTCTTTAAAAAGGATGACAAAGTTTTGTATTGTAAACATATATTTGTGTGTGTGCAAATCCATTTATCGTTCCATAGTTAAACTACAGGAAAGAAGTAGGAAACATATGTAATAAACACAACTGTAATCAGCATAAAATAATGGGAAGACAAATAAAAGTGCCTTAGAAATGCTGTTGGTAACAGTGTGCTCTTTCAGATTTTTCCATGCTTTTCTTGCAGGTTAGATTTCAATAGCTCTCTCAGTATATTCAGAAAGCCTGGACCAAACTCTTCCTCAGTATAATTCCACTTGGATTGATCAGGATGAATTTAGCCTAGTGCTTCAAAAATCACAGTTGGTTTCTTTCTCAGATAAAGCAGAATATATATTGTGAAACTGAAGAACAGGAGCAGAACTAAGCAACTCAAAAAACAAAGCATCTCATCTTTCTGACTTTATCCATTTATACCTCAAGGTACTGAACTTTTTCCTTTTTTAAGACCCATGCTGTACGCTTCTTTTTTTTCTGTTTCACGCTAGCTATTCTTACAATTAACAAGTATAAGCTATATAAGGGAAACACATCAGAGAAGAAAAATTTGACACGGTGAAATTGTTGATTCACAACTTTTGTAACTTCAGATACTGCATAGAGACATCCAGCTACAATGTAGTGACACTTACTGCAAAACACTAATTGGCAGGCAACTTTGGGCAAGTGCTGCCTCCAGAACAGAGACTAATTATTATTTTACTACCTATTATGACTATTTATTTTCCAAAATATAGTTAACAAGCTTTCATGCCAACTATGTCTCTAAAGACTGTGGTTTTCACCTTGTTTATATTCTCTTTTTGTCTTATTTAACACACTCTGGCTTCACTTTTTCTATAGTCATAGAATCATTTAGGTCAGAAAAGGTCTTCAAGATGATCTTACATATTCAGAGTTTACTAATTTACCAGAACTATAAAAATTTAAAAAGCCTATAAGTATTAGGACTATCTTTGCAGTTATGTGAAGATAACCTACTGACAGGAATGTATTTAAAAGAAAAAAAAATGCAAAATAATCAAAAGCAAAACAACAAAATCCCCAAACCACTCATTAAATATCTTACAGACTTCAAAGGAATTGTTCAATTAAGAATAGAAAGGTGCCCCATGCCTTTTACTTTTTTAATTCTGCCTGATGTAAAACCAGATAATGAAAAAACTTTAAATATGAAAGATAGCGATCAGCTTTTTAAGAAGTGATGCTGAAATAAATATCTCTTCTGAAAACTTCTTTTCCCCAAATAATTTCTTTTCAGTGCAATGTAACATTTTCCTCTTCTATGAAAAGAAAATACACGTGTTCAAACTCACACATTAAAAAAAAAAATCTCACTGTAGGAATGGCAACGAAAACTGAAAGCCCAGGAGGTAAGCAGCAACACAGGGGGAAGAATAGAGAAAAGTACTTGGGGAAATGACTGCTCTATTTTACAGTTTTGGGCTGAAGTGGATAAAGCCACAAATCTACACAAACTTCTGCAGCTCTGCCTTAGAGCACATCCTCACCCTGGGAGGGCAAAGCCTCAGCAGGAAGGAGTTTAACACCATGATGCTCCTGGCTTGGTAGAAGTACACACCAAAGTCTGGCAGGTCACATTTCATCCCTGCTCTAATAAGAGGGCAGGTACTTGCCATTTCACTTACACAGAAGCCACAGCACCTACACTCTGCAGTCCCAGAGGTGGGCAGTGTGTGCCCTTCCCACCTTAATAAACATGTCAGGAGCATAAAAAGCCCTTATGGAATGGGGCTGAAGTTTGTTTAAATAATCACTCCTTCCATCAGATTTACATTTCCCACACTAATATTCCCCCAGTTTACTGCCACGTGCCTTTCTGGAAAAAGGGAATTTTGACTTTGAAGGGCCACTCTAAAAAATCTAAGGGGTAGTAAAGTTACAGCAGAAGCCATGGCAACAAAGAGCTCAGCTGAAGTGACTGCTCCCATAGGAAAAAAAAATAGCCTGTAAGTAGCTATCCAAAGAGGTTTGCTGCATGAGCATAAGGAACAGGCTGGGAAGCCATAGAACATAAAGAATTCCTGCTGTGTTTCCCCCAGTGTGTCTCCTTTAAATTCAAGAGTGTGCATGCAAACAGCTTCTGAAGGCATTAGCTTTTCACATCTGGAGACATGGGTTCAATTGTGCATTAGCCCACATGTCTCCATTTCTTCACTAAAGAAAAAAGTGTATCCAGAGGCATGCAGGTATCCAGGGGAGCCCCACAATTAAAGGGAAAACAATGCATGTCTGTTTCCAAATGGATAAAATCTGACTAACAGGTTTCAGCATCTTGCACGTTTTCTTGAGAACTACTCAAGCGTCAAAAATCCTCTGGTTTTTAGAACAACTCTTTTGAACACGAAAATGTAAAGCATAGAGAAATATGGATGAGTATTTAGGAGATGTAAAGTCATGCTTAGGGCACAAAACCCCTTATCTGATAGGTACCAAAAAGAGGAGATTTTCCCACCTACTGTCTCTAATTGCCCCTAGCCACAGAGATGCCACTGATCCTTGCCATACCTGCCAATGACCCATTTTAATATGTTAAAAGGGTACAAAGGGCGTTGGGGCAGCAGGAAAGCTACATGTATTTCCAGTGGTTTAGGGTGTTTTAATAAACAAAATACACAAATATCTCCTGAGATGGCCTAACAATTGACGAAACAGTGAGGAAGTAGACACCAGAAGCTGAAAATTGTGGGTAATAAAAGTCAAGTATTGTCTTCTCTTTCCAGGTTTTGCAGCAAGCTATCTCTGAGCCTTTCAGAAAAGTTTGAGACCAACAGGAAAAAGCTGCTTGCTATACAACTGCAGAAAACTGGGCAAATGTGGGTGTAGACCAAAACTGGGAATGGACTCAATCAGGGATTAAAACAAGTTAATAGACTGTAGATTCCTTTTGCTGTCCTTAGAATTTTCTAAACATGAAGATCTTTGGTTGAGGAATTTCCTTGGAAGGCTTAAAGGCAGGATATAAGGAGGATTGCTCTCTGATCTCTTGGGATCTGTCCACGAGCAAAAATCAGAAGGTTAAACACAACTTGGCACAAAACCATCCCAGGAGACACTGCTTTTAACTGGTTCTGTCTCAGCCAGTAAGGCCAGGCCTGCATCAGCCAACTTGTTCTGTTCCCAGAACATGGCTATTTTCCAAGCATGGATCAGAGCTGGACATAACCCCAGCTGACCCCTTAGTGCAAAGTTGACTATTTCACCACTGAGCCTCTTGGAGAAGCCATCACATGACTATGCCACAAACAGTTGGACATATTGTCAAATATTTATTATATGCCTGGGTTTGTGTTATCTTTGGGCACCACCGAAGTCCTTACGCTCCAGGGGAGGTTTCCTCACAATGAAGGTTCAGCTGGACACTGAAAACTCCTCTTGGAAGGTGTCCCAGTTCATCCATGAAGGCTTGATTGACAAAACCAATGTTGTATCTTTTTTAAGGGTTGGTAATCAAGCTGCTGAGCCTCTCTCCCAGACCATTAGCACTGTCATCATTCCATACAGCAGCATGACCCCCAAGTGCTCTGCTTTTAACATTTTCCAACTATGACAAACCAGCCTTTTCCCCTGGTACAAATTTACAATTTCTTTGCTTCCTGTTTAAGACAGTTATTAAACCTGAAGTGTGACTATAAGACTCAGCCCTTGATTTCCAGCTTTCCCTAACAGCCTCCTCTGAGAAAGTTCTAAAAAAGCCTTTTAGGAGTGTCAATAAGTTACAGTATACATAACATTTCTCCCATTGTGCACCACCTTACTTTTTGAAAGAATTCTAATATATTAGAGGAAGTTTACACTTTGAGAAAGTTATACTGGTTTGCACCTCAGGTACTTTATAATGACATCTATAATGACTTTCTCAACAATTTTCTTAGGCACTTAAATGAGGGTCATGAGTTTATAATTCCCTAGATCACCCTTATCATCTCTCCCACCTCAATAAAAAGAGCACTGGCAATCTTCCAGATTCTTATTATAGCTGCAATGATAAATTAAATCACATTTATTTTGGGGTTGTTTTTTCCTAGGAGGTAATTCAGCTAATACTAAAGAAATTAACTGATGACTTAATAGATTAACATAGTTCAAATATTATAATATTAATACTCCCTATATTTACATATACATGTCAGTCAATCTCAAACTGCTTTAACAACAAAGCCACTATCTTTGTCTCCATTTTGAAGACCAAGAAAATGAAGCACAGGCAAGGGAATTACAGGGCAAAGTTACAAGCAGAGTCCAAGTCTCATATTAGTATCACTGCCTACTAAATCATGAGACTAAATGAGGGCTTATTAAGTATAAAAGTATCTCTACTCCTTCCAACTCTTTACCAAAAGGTAATGTTTGGCTCACCAGGTATTCCAGCGTAAAATGTGTTTTATGTTCTAATTTTCTCTTATTAATTGTCCCTTGAGCCTCTAGAGCTATTCAGGCTCATCAGCTCTCTAGTGGAATTCTAATACAATTCTGGAAGAAAATTATTCTCTTTTTTTTTATATATTTGTCCTTTTAGCTTCCTTTCATTCATCTTGGTCTCTAGCTTTCCTACAAAAAGCATACACTTCACTACTTGCATGACTCATAGTGAGCTTATTTTCCCCATAACAACTCTTGTTCTGCATTAATATTTGTCTCCTCTCATTTAAGCATTTTTTCCTCTCCTTATACCACTTTTTTCCCATTACACTATAAAAATAAGTGTCACCATTCTCTTTGACTCTTCCATTCATATAAACATCTAATCACATTCAGTTGCACCAAGCTGATGGATTCAGAGATACCCTGCAGTCATCAGCTCTGTGCAGTAAACAATTAAGTTCTCAATTTTTTTTCAGGATCAGATCCTCAAAATGGGCTAAAATAGAGCTGTTGAGTGCAGCCTAAGACTAGGAGCAAAAAGTCTTCCCTGTATTAAGTCAAAGGAGTACTCCACCTTGTTTCAGACTCTTTCTAATTAGTTTCCTCAGTCTCCTTTTCTAATGACAACCTGATGATTCTTTCACCCCCCTTTCCTGAGAAAAGCACTTCCTTGATGCTAGGTATCACATTAATAACTTCAGTGTACATAGCATCTGTTATTTAAAAGAATCCCAGGGAGCTCTGGAAACCCCACACAATTTCATTGGCAGCAGCAACTCGTCCATGAATAGGAGGAGGATTTGCAGCAGCTGTTTGTCGACACACAAACACAGAGCATAATAGGATGAATGTTGCAGATTGACAACATAGCAAGAAGTTAGGTAAGCAAAATACAACTCTTGCACCTGGGTTGGACATTACTGTTAACAACCTTTTTCTAGGAAAAGTGTCATGGGATAGCTACTAATAACATTTTTCAAATTCTTGAGTAAACACTTCATCTAAAATACCCAAGGTGAAATCGCAGCTCCTGCTTCAGTCTTGGTGTACTCAAAGAGAAACAGGGAAAGGAGGCTCAACTTGAAAGCTCCCATGGTGTGGCAAAAATGAGAGCTAGCTCTACAGCTAATATCATGGTCTTCTTTGGAAAAGTTTCCAAGCAGCAATGTAGAATCATGGAATCATAAAGGTTGGAAAAAAACCTTTTAGATAATCAAGTTCAACCATCAAACCAGCACCCTCACCACATTCACCATTAAACCATGTCCTCAAGTGGCACATCTAAAGAAATTTTGGAAACTTCCAGAGATAGTGATTCCACCACCTCCCTGGGCAGCCTGTTCCAATGCTTTACAACCCTTTCTGTGAAGGAATTTCACTATACAGAGAAGTCAGCAGGTAGCTCAGGGTGGTATCTCAGACAGTTCCCCTAATGTAAGTCACCCCTAAGGTGTGTAAGCAATGTTGAAGTTTGTTCAAGCTGCAGATCAGCCCTAGATCAGGAGCACACAAGAGCAGTTCTATTCTGCTCCATCCTGTACCTTTCTTAAAAACAGACATTTCATATAAGCTATCACTCCCCTTTATTCTTTATCATGCAGCAAACAATACCTGGGCATGGAATCAAGGAATTTAAGATTTAGGTATTTCAGTGTCACATTTGTAGGAGTCATGCTTTTCAGCAAAATTAGCACCTTTCCTTCTCCCTCAATTAGTCACATAAGTGTCTCCCATCAAACAGTGACCTGCCCAGTCTAGTAACTCAAAAGATGAGATGAGAGAGCACTTCACAGTACAGTGCAATCACATTCTTTTATGAGGACAACTACTGGAAGACATAAAACTAGCTGCTGAAAGGGGCCAGACATTTACTCCGAGAAACAAAGCACCCTTCCTCTTGAATATTTTAGAAAACTGAAACCAACCCCATTCCAAAACATCGTTTGTCCTTACCAACTCCTACAAGCTATGTCCTCTATCATTTACAGCCTGTTTACATTAGTGGGCAGATGGAGCCATTACTGCCCTTCTGGCTGATTTTCCCAGGTCTTTAAACTCTTCTTGAGCTGCTGCACTTGCTCTCACTGCTTTGATCCAGAGACTGACAGCACACTGCTTACTGCTGCAGCTTTACGATCCATCCTGGAATTTTTATCCCTGCCATTTCTCTACTTTATAGGCCTTCAAGCTGAAACACTCCTGCAAGGGAGCTCCTGGAATCTTTTATGTAATGCATCGCCTTTCCATGGGTGAAAGTAACCTGTGTTTTCTCTGGAGTTTGTTATGTGTCAGTATTACAACATTCATTGCCCACACTGTGCCTCAGACATGCCAGGCCAGTCTGTTCTGTCACAGCATCAGCATCTGACTCTTTGGACCCTCTTTTTCTCAGTCCTTAAAACCTAAAAGGAGGAAGTTTTGGTTGTAACTTACAAACGTTATTGAATTAACTACTTTCACCTATTAATACTGCAAGTCAGGGTGGAAACACAATGAGGAAGCCCAGTCAGAGTCTTCCAACCTATGGCTAGTGTTGAATTTCAAGCTTTAAAAAACAATTTTAAAATTAAGGCTAAATTATGTATAGACTGAAAAATAACTACTCAGTATAATAAATGTGTATATTATCTAATCATTTAAGTTATTGCTACCAGTGTTTTTCTTCAGATGTGGAGGAAGTATGTCATCCCCTAAGCTGCTCAGTGTGAAATATACATTTTTAATTTGTAAGTTCATCAGGAATACTAAATCCTATTTCCAACTCGTAGCTAATACTACACATCTACCTTGTATTACTTCTCTCCTTGCAGCTTTTACCTTAAAAAAAAAAAAAAAAAAGGCAGCTAGTCAATCTTAGGAGACGACATGACAAACGACACACATTTCAATAGGATTTAACAATAAACAGCCACCTCAACAAAGAGCAGCCTTCCCCCGCCTCCTCACTAAAGCAGCATCAGACACGAAACTAAGTGAGACATGTTAACAGAGAAGCATTCCAATTAACGTGTTACATCTCCTCTAAAGCAGAGACCAAAGGCTACTGCTGCTGGGGATGCTGAGGGATGCAGAGCAATAATTGTCACTTAAGCACCGCACTCCCTGCAGCCCAGCCGGGTTTTTCTCTCACCAATTACCGCTGTCATTTGCATTTCTGCCTGTGCCACCAGGAGCCAGGGCACAGCACCAGCCACGGTGACACACAGCAAAGGCAAGCCACTTTTCATGCCTGCTGATGCTCTGCCTTGTCCTTAGGGTCCAGGACCCACCACCCTCATGCTGTGCTCCAAGGAGCACTCAGGAAAACACCATAGCCAGGGATGGGAAAGACATCCTTGAGAGCCTGCAAAAGGCCACAGAGGAGTTTTTCAGCAGGAGGTCAGGCATGAAAGACATGCTGGATACCAATGGCACACGTTTTGTTTCTGATGCATCTCCTGATGTTCCATCATATTCCGTCATCCCAGGTTGCATTTCCTACTCCAAATCCATTTGCACTTCGAAGCTGCACAGCAGGCAGAGTTGGTGTACTTCAGCAAGACTATTCTTTAGTGCTTCACACAGAATGGGAAGGTTGGAGAGGACCACTGGAGGTCTAGTCCAACCTCCCTGCTAAGCAGGGTTCCCTAAAATTGATTAACTTGGGATTGGGTCCAAATGAATTTTGAATATCTGCTGGGAAGGACACTCCATAACCTCTCCAGTAGCCTGCTCCAGTGCTGGGTCACATCCCCAGTGAAGAACTTCTTCCTTATGCTCAGGTGGAACTTTCTGTTCCAGTTTCAGCCTGTTGCCTCTCATTCTGTTGCCCAGCACCACCAAGAAGAGCCTGGTCCATCCTCTTGACACACCCTCTTCAGATATTTATAGACATCAAATGAGATTCCCTCTCAGTCTTCTCCAAGTTAAACTGCCCCAGTTACCCAAGAAGAGCAATGCTCCAGCCCCATAATCCCCTTCACAGCCCTTCAGGAGCTCCATTTCTCTGCTACTAAGGACCCAAAACCTGGACAACATGTGAGGTCCCGTCAGGGTGTGAGTACAGGGCACCAGCATTTGTTCTCTTGCAGCACCTACACCAGGAAGCTGCACCTTGGGGCTGGATGTTCATACTTCTGTACTTGAGCGGGCTGAAGATGCTGGATTGGAGGAGGAACATGGATAAAACAAGGATTCTCAGCTAGGGAATGGTCACGATACATATTGGTGATGTGCCATTAACTGACTGCACAGAGCTGGGAGCGGATGAATGACTGTGGGGAGGCTGGAATTGCAAAGGAACAACTGCTGCTCTGAGGAGCTAGGATGAAAACACATCACCTACAGCTGCTCATTTACTGCTTTGCTTCCTAACCAGTACAGCTAAGACAATAACACATAAAAGTTCATCAATACTTAATGGATTCCCCCCACTGAAGGCTGAAGCCTGCCTATTTGCTAAGTATCACAACAAAAATTTACCGCCAGTTTTAGAGGTGTATTGGCTCTTTAAACAATCCATTTACTTAATAGTATTTGGAGCTCAGGGATCACTCTTCCTTGCTGACAGCAAAGTCTGTGGTGCCTGCATTTGTCAGCCTGCTCTGTGACATCTCATCACCACACGAGGTGCAGCAGAGACCTCGGAGAGGGAAGAACCACTTCAGCTAGATCTAATTCAACATGGCCTCTGTCACTGAAAATAGTATTTCTTCTGATATCTGCAGCCAAAAAGAATCAGGGGTACAGAACCATCAGTTTTATTTACTGACAAGACACATTTCCAAGATTTTTTCAATGAAATAAAGGATTTTTAAAAATTCTGTGGGCAACTCAAGCTGTCCACCCAGTGCCCAAATGGAATGAGAGTGTGGAACAAATGCTACCTCCTACTTAGGAGGGTGCTAGGGAAAGGTTGTTTGTCACTGATGAGCTGCAGTCAGAGGCTATGAACTATCCTTAGCATATCTGAGAGGCATTTTGCTCCATGCTAACCAAGGAAAATCAGAGATCAAGTCAAAACAAAACCAAAACACAACACACTGCTGGCCTTTCCTTCCTAACTAGCCACCAGAAAAATGATGGAAGACCAGGATTTGCTGTGACACCTAGATTGCCACTTCAAGTTAAAAAAAGCACCTGCAATAAGGCTCACACAGAACTTATTTTCCCCTGCCATCAAGACCTCTCTTGTTGGAAAAAAAGAAAAAAGAAGGATGTTTAAAAAAATAAGCTAAAGCAGCTTCTAAAACGTAGGCAGACATTGGACTATGGTTAATCGAAGGCCAACAGAAAAGTAATTTGCCCTTTCTTTTGTTTCTTTTTAATTGTTTTTAAATGGGCTTTTTTGGCTGACTGTGCACTTGAAATCCTCTGTATTAATAAGCTGATCGGTTACTGGCTCTCTATCTGCTAACCTGAGCCAAAAAACCTGCTCTTTTCTCTTTTGTCTCCAAGCCAAAAGAAATTTTTATGAGAAATAAGTCTTCTCCCTCTCCCTGCACTGAGTCACAATGCAATGGTAACTTGAAAACCTTCTATTTATCACCAAGAACAAAAATGCTAATACAGATAGCAAAGAAGGGTTTGAAACCACATCTCCAGAAACACAAATTCCCACCACTACAGTCCACCAAACTCCTGACTGCATCCTGCCTCTGAGCACCACCATGGCACAGACAAGGCTATCCTTCTGTTTCAGTTCATACTGTCTTGATTGAACTCATGTTGTCCTGTAATTCAATATTATTTATGTTTTTTTCCTGCTACAAAACATAACAGCCTTCAGTTACTTGGCTTACCAATCTGGTTCTGCCAAACTCTCAAAATCTGCATTTCCAAAGTAGGCATTTTTGCTGCACTTTTAGAAGTGGAACGTTGATCCAGGCATTGAATATGTTCAGTGGAAAAGAAGTTCCACAGAGGGAATTTCTCCAGACAAGCTGAATGACAGCTGGGGAAGAATGGTCTGCTGGAATCATCTGGGATGAATTCCCTGACTGTTCTTGCTTCAAGTGACACAGCAAGGACTGCAGCTAAAGACTGAGGGTGGCTCCTTAGCGCTGAGACAAAGGGAGATGACTTCTCAAATGCCCCACCTCGAATTTATTCTGTTAACCCTGCCTTTAGCAACTGGTCCAGCCAGTGTCATTCAAAGGATCTTGGCTATGGAGGGCTCAGCTTCCCATCAGCAGAGCAGCTGAATTAATGCATATTTGTGGAAGTCTTTGGCATGTTTTACAGAGCTTTGACTAAAACCTGCTGCTGCTCCTCATTTTGGTGTCCCTATCATCCAAACTGAGGGATGCACACACACCCATCCTTACACAGAGATGCTGCTTCCTTGAGAACACACACTATCTACACTTGGTATACCAGCAGATATGAAGCACTCTCCACATGTAATTTTCTGGAAGGATGTTTCTGTTTGAGACAAGTTAGGAGGATACATCCTGAAATGAACATCTCTAAAGAGGGCAGGTTTTGGTACTCCCTCACCAATATGAAAAGAATTTATGGGAGGAAAGTGAAAAAAGCTGTTTGTTTAACAAGCAGAGTGCACTCAGGGTATAAGGAAAAAATATTTGTTAATATTTGAACCTTCTGGCTGCAGAGGAAGCTGGTGGAATTTAGAGTCCAGCTTGGCTTCTCCTTAGGTCCAGAGCTGGGATCCAGCATCCCAGGGCCTCCCTGCTGGGCTGTGGCAGGGGGCTCATGGTGATGTGCTGGTGTTTGGACCAAAGCAAAGCTGAACAGCTCCAGAAGAAGCAGCCACAGTCCTGGGAAAAGCTTCCTGCCTCAGCTAATAAAGCAGAAGGTAGCTAAAAGCAAAGAATCTAACTTTCCCTCTCTCTGCTGAGAAACAGAGAGAGTGCAGGAATATCTGTGTATGAACACAGAGCTCTGAAAGTATTTCTCCAGCTTCCCCTGGGCCTAAAGTTACCGGACCCATTTCTGGGCATAAAGCAGATGATAGAGGAATACAGTATCATAGCATCACCCCAGGACAAAGCATTTTAGACCTTCTCTAACTAATTTTTTAGTGATCAATACCACCATCTTCACATGCCCACTACACCCTTTCATACTGAATTCTTAAAGGATTATGTTATCTGAACACCAGAGAAAATCAACAAGAGACAACAATAGGTTGACTGATTGGGTTGAGACTGTACATTGGGTCCTCCCAATTGTGATGGATTAGGACCTTTGGCTGAGTGACAATAATTATTTGAAACATTAAACTACAGAAAGCAAGAAACTGCACTGAAATCCTGGACCACTTTGAAATAGGATGCACAGTACACCTGCTTCTTTTCTGCCTGCCGCACATCCCCAAGCAAATACAGTGAGCCAAACAGTATGAAAAAACAGCTCTAAGATTAATAGTGCACACAGTCATCCAGAGGTTCTCAATAAAGAAAGCACAGGCAGAACTGCAACAAATAGCTACATTTTTCTTAACCCACAGAGGACAAAAATCTTCCTTTTTGGGACTGAGATTTAGTGTTGCATCAGAGGCAGAGCTCTCTTGTGCATGCATGTGCATATATCATCCAAAGCAGCTGAAAGTGTATAAATTTCTCCTAATGGACAGTCAGTTTAATTAACAGCAATCTTTAATTGCTACAGCAGGCAGAAGTAACCTGGCTATAATTTATACCTTGACAACAAGCCATCAGCCAGATTTCCAGAGGCAGACAGCACTCACTGATCTTAGAACTTAAATGAAGTTTGGGTGCTTACCTTTGGAATCAGGACTGGTGATCTCTTTCACCCTCTTCCTTCCTTTCTTTCTCTCCTTTTCATCTTACCCCTTCACCCAAAACCCACTGCTGTGTGTTTATATCTGCTGTATGTTCATAGAGTAGGTCAGGGATTAATTAATTTCCATGCCAAGAGTGTAAATTACTAATAAAACTTTGTGAGTTGGCTTTTGTTCTTCCTTTCACCCATGAACATTTACAGATCCTGTGTACTCACTTGCCCTTAAGGGTGTGACATCACATTTTTGGTGTCACAGACAGGATGCTGTGGTTGAAAGTGTGTGTTTGGGATACCATCACTCTATCCCTGAGTTCTGGGCAGGGCATGTTGGAAAGTGATCTATTGGTTGATAACAGCCAGGGGAGATCCAAGCAGCTGCAAGCCAAGACTGGCCTAGAAATGTCAGTGCTTGACTGCTCCCTGATTTTGGAAAAGTTGAGAGAATATAATGCCTTCCCAATTCCCCTGGGCACAGAATAGGCAAATGAAAATTGGTGTAATCCTGAGGTGGTGGTTAAATGCATAAACATGGTGTTAAGAGAACAAAAGGTACAAAAGAAGAAAGGTAAAGCAATTTCATGTGCAGTTTTGGGAACAGCTTTTACTGCTGTCCAAAAAGACAGGCATACCAACAAATGAGCAGAGGGGAAAAGTGACTGGATGTCAGCAGGATTTGGTGAAAAGATTGCAGGACCAGTTCAATGAGAAGAGAGAAAGTAGGCTTTGGGAGAAAATGTTGTTTTTTACTAAGTGTGAACGTACCAGGAGGCTTCAGGTGGAGCTTTGGGATGTGGATGAGAGAATATTATAGGAGGAATTGCAGGATTTAGAGTTTGGACCATTTGCAGAAACACCATTTCATAACACTGACTTTTTGTAACCAATGAAGAAGCTGGAAGGCACTACACAGGTCTAATATTTGACAAAGAGAGATGTAACATTTGCATAGACACCTGATGATGAGGAAGTAACATTAGGACCCCTAATTAAAACTGAAACCACAGACAATGGTGAGGGTCAGCAAACTGCTACCCAAACACTGCTGTGTACAGCAACTGAGATACCAGAGTTCCAGAAAAAATATAGCAGACTTGCACAGTATGGAAATACATGAGCTGATCCTGACAACACTGAACAGGGGAAAGGTGATTCTTTACATTCAAGTCTCCCTGAGCCTACTAGATCCCATGGTAAAGTGGAAAAATCACACAAAAATTACTGCCTCCCTCCTCCTCCTTCTCCCC
>VXBI01005799.1:1052926-1087297 GCA_013397375.1 Toxostoma redivivum | reverse complement strand
CCCCCCCCCCCCCCCCCCCCCCCCCCCCCCCCCCCATTTCATTTGATTCAGGTGGCTGATTTGCCAAGAGCATTATGGCCACAAGCCAGATGAGATGAAAATCCAGCAAGTGGAATCTTATTGCATACACAGCGACAGCCCATACATTCAGATTCCAGCAGGTTGTTGTCAACAAATTATTTCTAATAGTAACTCAAATTCAGAGAGCATCCCATTTGTGGAGGCAACTTGAACCACAGGAAACCCTCCCAAAAAGGTGGAGGAAGCAGCAACAGCAGCACAGCAAGCACTTCACGAAGTAGAAGTTGAGATTCCATCCGAGGAATGTCAAGACCAAACTGGCCCTGACAGTTTACTATTCACCTCAACTGCATTTAAAGAGACAGCAATTATGAGTGGAGAAAAAGAATTTTTGTCATCAGCTTGAGCCATTAAACAACTTAAGCGAATAAGGGGTAACCTGTCCTAGCAAACCCCACTTGTATTATTTTCTCATCCCAGGAATGATAACAGGAATTATGTCAGCATACCCCCACTGAAAATCAAGTTAACCATGGAAGGACTGATTATCCTCCTTGCAGGAGCAATGACTGCCAGCATGAACCAAATTTGGTTCACACATCAACAAGCTGAACCCATAGAGTGGACATTCTGTTCTTTATGGTAACAATAGTACATTCTGCACCACACATTTCTCAGCTGTGGGGGGAATTTACTATGGCATTTATAAAGGAAGGAGATGAAAGTGATTTACCCACTGAAATTCAAAAGGTAGCCTGAGATAACGCAACCAAATTTGGAAGCAAATTCCACTCTTGGTGGTAACTAGTTAATTTCACTTACAACTCCACCGAAGTAAAGCCAAAATTTCTATATTAACAATCTGCAATGCTTTGGTACATACTACATACCCAATCATTGTATCAGGATTAAATCCCAACAGAGCTGTACTCTATTCCCTGGAGCAGAGAGTAAGGGCCCAGTGGAACAGATATGTCTGCATAAGAACCCCTTGAGATTTCATTCTTGTAGACAACTTTGTTGTAGATACAAGTAATCACTCACATTTGTGTCTGTAACTGTGCTGAAATTATGGGATGTGATTTTAGTTATTGAGCTCCTGTTATATCTTATCAATTGTTATGATTTAAGACTGATTTAAGACCACCCTACCCCTGTTGGAATATATCTCAGCTTGATAAAGCTGTTACTGAAGCAAGCACAAGAAAATGGACAAAAGACTGATTACTGCTCTCGTCATGATGTAAAAGAAATCCAGGTGATGGAATGGGTGAAAAAGGATGGGGAACAACAATTGGTGGGACATTATTTGGATGGTTGCCAACAGCAGCACGAGGTTTTGACAAGGTGCTGCATACTGTGATTGTTCTTTTAATATAAATCTTTCTGCCTTTCATTTTGGTAATTGCATTGTATATTGAGTTGTGAAGGATTAGAGAGAGATTACCCCCAAAGAGTTGAGATAGAGGGGAAAAAGGGGCAAATGCAGTCTATAAGTTTTCTCATCTTTTCCCTTTCCAAAGAATGGTTCACTAAGTCCACATTGATGTTTGTGCCCCAGGGTGGTGTAGAATCCCAGAAGACAAGGGGCCAATGTGCATGTCTCAAATACCAACAGCCAGAGCTGACCAAGGACTGTTGGCAATGGCACACCATGAAAAAGAACAAGATGTGGCTGGAGAAGGGGGCCATGCAGAGGTAGGGCAGCACTTCCCCAGGATAAACATCCTTGTTCTAGTTCCTGGAATTAAGCATACCACAGTACTGCACAAGTGCAGGAATGAGGTTGAGAAAAGGACATTGAGTATATGTCAGGGACTGAAATGTTTCATGCCTTAAACATTGTTTATGGAGGAGTTTTTCCCATTATAGTAAAAACTGTATAAAGAAGCCACAACCACAGAAGACTCTCTGAAGAACTTGGCACTGTGAGTTAAGCCACCCAGATAAGATAAAGGCAACACTATTGTTTAATCATCTCAGGTCTAGGGAGAAACAAAGCTGAAGGAGAATGCATCCACAAGAGAGCCAAACACAGCAGAGATTCTTCCCTGGCTAGATATGGGTTGCAGGAGACCACAGCCCACAGAAGCCAGGCTTACTCCCCCTGAAATGAGGAGGGGAGGAAGTTTTGGGTTCATGGTGTAACCTCTGGTCACAGGCAGTGAACACCCATCCTCCCTTACACACACCAGCCCAGCTGTGAAACCCCACAAGCCACATCCATGGGACATTCCCTGAGGAGCTGAGAAGGTGCCACAATCCATTAAAGACCCCCTCCCAAGGGCCTTCCCCAAGGCTTGCACCACAGCACTGCACTTGAAGCAACAAACCCAGAGTCTGCTGTAAGAGACAATGGCAAACTCCCCCACCCAGGGAGGTGCCTGGGTTTTCCTACCTGGCCTGAGCATAGATCGACCCATTGGATTCTCAGACCAGCTGGAGAGGATCAACAGAGCATCGTTGGGATCCATGGATGGGGATAGTTTCCGTATTCTGTCCCTGTTACTCTCTTCTGGTCCCCCCCATTTCTTTCTGTTCCTTTTACTCTCCTTTCTCTGTTTCTCTCTCTCTCTCACATTTATGATTAAATAAACCCCATACTATTGTCACTGGCATATGGTCTCGTTTGCACCTTAATTCAGGCCGAGGCATAAACTGGATCATGACAGTGTATGGGGGGACAAGACCACCAAAGGCCCCAAAGCCTTCCAACTCATTTCCAGGAAGGACTAGAGGAATGGACTGCTCATGATAACTAATTTTCATAAGTTATCCCCACCAAGCTTGGCCAGATTCTGGTCCCTCACTGCCAATGTGTTCAGTTCAAGCAGTACTTATTACATAGAGTAGATGAAACACTTCTTCTATCTCAATAGTTAATGAACACTAATAAATGAATGAGAAGCCTTAATAACTCCAAATCCCATAAGCAAAGAAGTACTCCACTGTACACTGTAAACTCTAATAAAAGAAAATTAAGGGTGTAAAGTCAAACCATGGGAAAGGATGAAAAAGGCAATTTTTTGCCAGCTCATACAATACTTGGCTACCAAATCTGTGAAGTAGTAATAGCACCAAGTACACCTTTTGAAAGCTTCTGTTTCTCCTAAATGTACAACTCAGAGAACGTTCCTGCTTCTCATCATCTATTTCTCTTTCCAAAAGGTACTCAAGAATACTATTTTTTCCTAGCAAACAGAAGTCCATAAGAACTTAGAATTCAACTATGTCTGCTACCTCAACTTGCTCTTATTCCAGAAGAACAATTCCAGCACTGATATACTACTGTATTTCACTCACTAGTTGTCAAACCTGCATGCCTGAAGGTTTGCTTCCAGAAGTTCCCAGAAGTGTACTTCAGCACTTAAAAGAAGCTATTTGGATGGAAAAAGTATTCTCCACTTCAGAAATGGGGAGAGGTAACCAAGTCCAGCACTCTTTTCTCCTGTCTTAACCAACAGGCACCATCACTACACCCACTCTTAATGCATTGCAAAGGGGTTGTGTTAGGGTCTGGACCAATTATTTTATTGCCTCACAGATTACATTCACTTCTCCAGGAAGTTACTTCTCTTCACGTTCAAGGTTCTTCATACCCTTTGGCTCTTCCAAATCACATTTAGACTTCCACCTCTGATCAGCCCATGGCAGACACTGATCCCTCTCTACTAGTTAAACTGTCAAATTTCTTCATTCTCCCCATAAACTCTCATAATTGCCCAAATTCCTCCAGTGTTGGGATGGAGAATGTAGTGAGAGACTATAGCTATCATGTTAGTTAATATCCAATCACAGCCACTTGGCTTTCTGCCTGCTGTCCATTTGGGATCTGTTCTTACACCTGGAACACAACCATCTTTTAGTATAGCACCTGATAAAAGAGAGCTGTGGGCTTTGGCTAAGCACTTGATATTCTGGTGTACAAGAAAGTTAAGAGCATCAGCAACAGGGAAACTGCAGAAAGGTTTAATAGATTTGACCAGTTACAGCACTAACCCATAGGAGCACATACTAGTCCCTTTACATGTGCTGACCTCCATCGAAAATTGTTGTACAAAAGCTTCATCAATCACCATTATCATAATCTCCTCTGCTACTTGGGCAGTGGCTTTTGTACCTATCTTTTCTTTAGCAACAGGATGAGAGGACACAGCCTTAAAGCTGCCCCAGGGGAGGTTTAGGTTGGACGTTGGAAAGAATTTCTTCACAGGAAGGGCAAACACTGGAATGCACTGCCCAGGGAGGTGGTGGAATCACTGTTCCTGGAGGTGTTTAGGGTAGCACTGGATATGGCACTTAGAGCCATGGTCAGGTTGACAAAGTGGTGTTAGGTCATAGGCTGGACTCTATCTCAGAGTTCTTGCCTAATCTAATTGATTCTGTGATTCTTCCATTACTGCTGGAAGGAATCAAACAAAACCCTCTGCTGCTGGAGTTCTTCACCCTGGCCCCTGAGGGCAGGCACGTTTTCTTCTTCTCGTGTCTGCAAGGGCACTTCCAGGCACACAGAAAGGAAGAGGTGCTCTCACCAGCACATGGTAATCTAAGGGCATGTGGAGTGCCCATCAAGCTGCCAAGACAGTCATGGCCTGATACAGTCCAAGATTTGGGATGTGCTTTCAAAGAGAGAAAGAGACACAGAATGTCTGTCAGTCCTGAGAATGGACTGTGTAACTACTGCACCTTCACTGCAATTTTTACCCATCTTTAAGTCAGGATTAATCACCACAGCTACAGCTTCTTGATGACGTGAAAAGTTTTGGCTTTCCTCTGTCTGGTCCGGGGCATGTGCTGATCAACCAAATGATGCTCATGTAAGAGCACAAGCTCTGGTCCCCTTTGTTTTGTGTCACAGCTGCACTCGAACTGAGAGCATGTCAGTGTTGGCATCACTGGCAGAACAAAGGAGACAAAGGCTGACACAGGGGAGAGAGACTGCTAGGCTCCTAAAGAGCAACAATATTAGAAAGAAAATTAAATAAAAAGCAAACTCTAGGAAAGGACACATCTGGATCAGAAGCAATTTTTAAAGGAGGAAGCTCTGCCCATCTGCCACGTGTGGAAGGGTGATCATTCACAAACCCAGCCTTTCCTTACAGTTTTGTGCAAGAGAGCATGGATTTGGTGAACAGAGAGATCCAGAGGGCTATTTCCTATGCCACTACAGCCCTAGCAATGCCTGCACTGCCTTCTCTCTTTGTAAACAAGCTAAGCCAGGCTGGGCTAAGTTCACAGGAGAGCACACTAACCATGAGTGGATTTAAGGCTCTTGGCACTAGACACAGCCACTTGGTTTAAGTGGCACGTGTCTCAGTATTAAGGCTCATACTAAGCAGTTGCAAATGGATACAGCAGGCACGCTCCACTCTGCCCCGAGTTTAATGCAGGAAATTGTGTCTGCTCCAATACTGCAACATAGGAAATGTGAGAGCTGCAAATGCACCCTGGGGAATTAAATCTCTGCCCTTCGCCCCCATCTGCAACTCAGGAGTGCCCAGAGTGACCTTTGGATAGCCTCACCTCCAAACATACCCTGATCTGCACTCATTTCCAGTGCTACCTGACATGCAAGGGACATTTCCAGGGGGACAAAAGGCTGCATCTCCATCCCAAGCAGCTCACAAACTAAGGATATGAAGAGGGGATGGATGTGCCACTTCAGTCTCTCCCTTTGCACAGCTTCAGAGCCCTTCCTTCCACTCACCCAATTAAAAGAAGTACATTGCTGCATTTATTTGTTAGTGCTGTCAGCAGCACTGAAGCTGTGCAAGTGACTCTTGCAGATGCCATTGTTCTTAGACATAGGATTTCATTGCATAAAGCCTGCCCACTGAGAGATATGTTGGGAAGGGGGGGACAGGAAGGAGGGGGAGGGAGCCTTTTACCAGAGAGGGGAAGAGAAACCCTCAGAGATCCAAAATAAATGATTCTTGATTCACAGGGAGGCAGGAAACACAGCTCACACCCAAACAGAGACACTCCTCTATGGCAGACAAGCATCCTGATGATTGTTGGCTTTGTTGTTACAACAGGAAACTCCCCCGCCCCGCTTTGTGGCTCTGGATTCTCGGAGGCACCCAGCACTGCTTGCCTTTTGCTGCTCCCTTTTCTGCAGGAGCAGGAGGAGCTGCTGGAACAGAGCACGGCAGCTGAAATGGGAAACGTCTCGGGATGCAGCATCTTTCAACTCACCCAGCAAATAACCTGCTCTAATTCAAAGGGCTGGCAGTGAACAAGATATTACAAAAAATGTATTTCCTGGGTGTTAGCACAGCAAACAGCATAGTACAAAACTCATGATACGCCACCATATGGCTTCTGCCATATTATTTTTGCTAATAATGTAAAACAGCATGCACTGTGGTAGCTGCAACAACCACAATGTCACTACAGCCTGTTTGTGCCAGCATTAAAGTGGCTTCTTATTAATTATTTAGGTATAGCATTGTATTTAAAAAACCCTGAGGATGGAATAATATTATTCTTATTTAGTTATTTTTCACCTAGAGTATGATTTAACAGTTCAAAAGTCAGAAGTCACAATTTTTCAGCAAAACTGGGATAAGAAAACATCACTTACCAAAACAAAAAAACCAAAAAAAACCAAAAAACCAGTCAGCATGATGTCAGCAACCTAGTAAAAATACCTATTAAAACACATGGTTTATAGCAAGCAATAGCTGAGCAGCTACTCTGAGCTGTAAAGATGAGACAGAACCAGAGAGCTCTGTCCTGCTGTGATGAGCTGCAAACTTAATCAGAATCCATCCTGGCTTGAAATATGTAATCTGTGTTGTCCATTTCCCTCCTCCTCCCTGTGTGTGTACAGATGGTCAAAACCTTACAGCTAACCCTGAGCACTGGATAATGAGGTAATAACACTTCCCACCTCCAGCCTCCCTGGTTACTTCCAAATGAACATCCAAACTGCATTATGCAATTCACAACACCAGAAACAAGAGTCTAGCTCACCAGTCAGGCCGACTTGTTAGTCAGGAAATGGTTAGAGCACCTATATTTCTATAGCTACTTTTGCTCTTTAAAATTGTGTACAGCTACTGTAAACATACACATCAAACCTCCTCTATGTTCCAGCTTTGAGAGAAAGAGAACAACAAGACCAAAAAAAACCAAAAAAACAAACAAACAAAAAAACCCCAGCCCCTTCCTACCCAGACTTGTCCTGAATACTAATGCTAAAACTATTACGAAATGATAATTTGGTACCAGCAACCTATGATTAAAAAAACAATGAAGCACCTCAAGCACATGAATTAAGGCATCATCTTAAACATGGTTTTTTCATCTTAAGCTAGAAAACCCTTATATATACACATCTGGGCCTTTTCTTGCTCTTGATGATCTCAAAGCTATATTCAAGATGCAAGTCCTTATGTAAGCTAGTCTAATGTATTTGGGGTCTGAATGAAAGCTAAAGACACCACAGTACTTTTAAAGGCAGCCACAAATGAAACCAAAATCTCAGCTAAGATTATTTTCTGTCAGCAAACACCCCCTGAAGGCAATTCTCATGGATTACTGGGATGCCTATTGAGTTACTTGAGTACCATTCCCTAACATTCATTATTTGGTATGGAACATCACTACATGCTTTCATACTTAACATACTTAAGCAGTCAGTGGTAAAGATGCAATTCATGACACTTCTGAGGCAAGAGTCTCAAAGTTTTAGTAACACTAATAATTCATCTTGACAGTTTTTGTTTCCTCTCCAGTTTAAAGCATAGGAAAAGCTGATTTCCTTCTCTGTGCTGCACCAACAGCAAACCTCAAAATGGAAACCTCAGTGCTCAGTTTCTTTTCATGTGTTCTAACCATCTGACACTACTCCCTCACTGCTATATTGAACTTTTTTACTCTCATCTTGCATTTGTGCATAGTATCTAACTTAGCTAATGCCTCCCATCAATAGAATGAGAAAGTAGGAAAATCTCCCAAAACTCTTGCAAACATGCTGGCCACTTAGGAGAAGGAAGAACAGAGTGCTTGGCCAGGACCAACCATTAAACTGCAGCACCTTTCCCACTCCATCCTTCACTTTATGCCTAAAAGACTGTTTAGAACAGAGATAAACACCTAACCTTGGTCAAAGCTTGGTCAAAAAAAAAAAAAGGCAAAAAAATAGAATGAATCCAAAAACTCCCCCACTCTCACCCAGATCAAAACTTCCCTTTATACGTGTCTTTACCAGACACATTGTATAAAAGGTGTTGATTTTGTTAATTCATTATTAATTTTCAATAAATCCCTACATCAACAGTATCCTTGGCAGATCCATAGGTAAGTATTTGATTCTAGTTAAATGCTCCATCGGGAACGTTGATGAAAAGAAAAGCTCCTCCTACTAGCAAGAATAACATTTGTGTCATCTACAAACCCAGAAATACATCAAACTAAAACATATAATGCTGGGTTCTGGAGTGCAGAGAAGCTGAATAGCTGAATAGAAGAATTAAGCCAGGAAGTTAAAAAATAATTTTATTTAATTTTTTTTCTATTTAAAATTGTAGCCCCATCAGATTGATTGTATCCTCCAACTGATAAAACATTTACATTGTTTGGCTGTTGTTATTCAATTCACAATTGCATGCAATTAGCAATTACAAAAGTGCAATTAAAACTTGCAAGAGGTAAGCAAGTCAACCATAGGCTCTCCCAGAAGTACACAAAGTAGCATTTCCACTTCAAATCAATGTAAATTGCAAAACCCAACTAAATTCGCATAGACAAAGCACTGCAGGAAACAGATACTTCACTTGTGACAAGAACAGAAGTTCATTTTTTCACCGTCACTTTCACTATTCTCTTTGCAAAGAGTTTGCTTCCATTAGAGAGGGAAGGCAGTTCAGCAGCTTGTACAAGGCAAGGGGGACCTGCCAAAATGACACAGATTAATTTTAGTGTCAGGAACTACTGTAAATCTCAGCAGTTTGAAAGGCACCATCAGGAAAGGGGAGGGGATGAGAGTCAGAATCTGTTTGAAATGTCACAGAATGTGGGCCTCAAAACCATGAGAGAGAGCAGCTCTGGAAAAGAAATTACTTCATGGCAAATCTAACAAACATTTTCTATGAGATTACTTGACTTGGAGGAGGTACTTCACAATTTAAGTTTTTTTAACATCTTTAAATCTGAGCAACTTTCTGTTAGCAACTGAGGTACAGTAGTGAATCATCACTTTTTCCTCTGTTATTGGGTTCCAGGGCTTGCTCCACCTCTCACCTAGAAGTACTTGCCATTTTTCCCATTTCTTTTCCATCTCAGCCTAGCACCACCATCATTTAGGCTTTGAGAAAGCAGCAAAGGCATAATAATGATGTACATTTGTATATATCCCCCCCTTTTAAGCTGACTTTGCTCACATGAAGGCATAAACAACCTAAAGAAGCATCCCCGAGCCATCCGCAGCTTTCACAAAAAAGCTGCCTTTAAAGCCATCTAGCTCTCTTCCACCTGATCCCATGAACACTGCTGGCAATTTTTCCCCCCATGCCTCTAACATATTTTCACTTAGCACCAGTTTGATGTATAAGATCTGACAGCCAGGCAGTTATAGGCCACCTGCATCACTGTCGCCATGACAACAGTGAAAGACAATCCATGATCCCATGCCCTGGTCACACGTTTCAATACAGCTTATCTGTCCAAAGCCACTGAGTCTAATGGAAGAGAGTAATTACAATCTTCCACTCATTGTCAAAACTCTCACCATATAATGCTCTTCAAAATTATTTTATTCCTCTCTCGTGGCTGGTTTGCGGAAAAAAAAAAATAAAAAAGAGAAAACAAACCCCAAAAGAAACCTTAAGTGGATTTGGAAGGAAGAGAAAGAGTGAAAAGTAAGTCTGTGCCTGATAGAAAAATGCAGCAGCGTGAGCAAACTGGCTCTTTGCAATGCTGAAGGACTAATCAGAAGCAAGGGAATGTACCAACCACTAAGAGAGATAAATGAAAATTTCTATTTGTAGAGCATCACTTAAGATCCTTTTGGTTTTGCACTGGAGGTGAAGAGAGGATATTAGCTGTCCTCTTTTCCCCTCCCCTTCCTGGAAAACTTCTTCCTATCAAAATGAGCAAGCACCATGCTGCATTGTGCAGCAGCAGCAGCCTCTGCAAGCAGCATAGCTCCTCTGATGACCATGGCACTAAAGGGACAGGGAACCTTCTGCCTGAGACAGCAGAGCAGCAGCTCCTCCTCTCCACACTTTAAAACAGACTCTCTCTTAATTTTTCATTTTTAAAGCAGGCAAAGCTTCAGAATTTTACCCTTTCTGACCACTGTCCGTAAAGGACTGCTGCATTCCCTCCATCTCTGGCAGAAAAAAATGCCAAAATGTTATTCCTTTGTCTGTGGCCACAGCCATAATTAGGATGGAGATCAGGATAAAATTTAGCACCTGTAAAACAGGGACATGACTTCTCTGCCTTGTAGGGACCTGAGAGGACAGAGGGAATCCAGCCATGGCACAGACCAGCAGCACTTATTTTGAAATATGGCAAATGTTGGACAGTGAGCACCTGGACTCTCCTGCTGCAGTAGATACAAATACAACACCTCCTGGCACAGAATTTGGTGCTGGAGGATTAGGTCACATCCATAATAAATGAAAAGCTTTGCTCTCTGCTTGATACTCCTTGTCCCAATCCTTCCTCCTCCTCCAAGCACCGTCATGCAAATCAGTCAGCACATCAGAGCTTCAATTTATTAGGCATGTAATAAATACCTCTTGAATTAGTAAAACGTGATAAATCAGGAGCAGACAAAAAGATACAGTAATTTATTAAAATGTCTCATCCACCCATGTCCAAACCACAACAGTAAATAACATGTCAGATGACTGCCCATTTTAGAGACATATTTTTAGTTGAATGCTTTTGGCCACAGCACTGGCACCAGGAAATGAAAGCTCCATTCACAGCACATTACTTGCCTTTGCCATTCAGGGTTACCCTGACACAGTAACCCCACTGTAGCTCCGGCCCCAGAGCCCTGACTCTCAACTCCCAAACCACAAGGTAAACAAGAAGTCAGTCTTTTTTTGGTCTGTACTTACAGGAACACAAACAGGGCTGAGGACCCTCAGTCCTGATGTAGCTCAGGCACGCATTTGAAATAACCTTCAGCACTCATGGCAGAATTACTTTAAAGAGAAGCAATGCTGTGATTAAACACGTCAGCCAAACGAAGTATCACAAGCAACAAAGGCAATAGTATCTTTAGGTTTCTGTAGAGCTGTGAGTCCCTCCCAAAGCCCAGCGTCTGCCCCATGGGAGCACAGCTGCGGATGTGCAGCACAAAGCCAAGGCTGCCCAAGGGATGCGCTCGGAGGGACAGCGGGAATGGCCTGGCATGATCCCGCAGAGCACGCTTGGAAAATCTCTCCTGATGACAAGTAGGCGAAGCCCTGCTTTCAGCTGGCGTTTCTAAGGGACAGGACCCATTTCCCAGCGGGGGTGAGGCAGGCACCCCAGCAGATCCATGTGGTTTGACACCAGCCCAGCACTGGTCCAGGCTCCCCCGCGCAGAGTGCCCCCAACTCCCCTCTGCCTTCTGGCACTGGTTCAGCAGCATCGCAAAGGGAAGGGTGCCACCTACAGCACTGTGCACAGCGCTTCCTCCAGCACCATGGCTCAACCTGGACGGCTCCCAGGGAAGAATTTATCAGGGACAGCCCCCTGAAATGGAGGCTTGACAGCTCTTCCATCACAGAGATAGGCAACGTCCTCAAACTGGTTTCTTATTTTAGGAATGCACAGGTAGGGTGTCTCAAATAGATGCCTTGCCTTCATTTCTTTGGTGTCTTACTGTTGCAGTGCGAGTATTTCCTCTTCTACTACACCTGCATGTCAGTACTATCAAAACCACTGCACTAACCTCTATCTTATTTTCTTATGATATCTTAGAGTGTCAAACACGATCTACTTCATAACTTCTTTAAAGATTTGGTTCCTGCCCCCTCACATGTATGCACTTAATTCCTTTCCCTCTCCTTTCTTCAAACAACATTTTCAGTCTTGTACAAGCGACATCTTTTGGAGTTCCTCTGTGTGCAACACTCAACCTCTGGAGAGGAGCTGGAGTTGAGATGCCTCTTCCTGTTTTCAGTCTTACTAAACCACTACTAATTCATACAGGGAATGCATAACCAAGAGATAGAGTCTGCAAAGCAATTCTTGCTTTTATGGAAGAGTGCTGGCTCTATTCATCAATGCTAATCTGAGATAAATGTCCCTATGCAGAATACATGACACACACTGTCCAGAAGGAAGATGCTGAATAAGTCTGAGCCCACCTGCCACTGTTGATGAAACAGTCAGAAAATGAATAGGTATCCATAGCCACTGCAAGAGCTAAAAGCATAATCCTGTAAACCAGAGTAATAGTTTAGCTAAATATGAGGATTAGGTTCTCCTCTTCTCTTCGTGCTCTCATTTTTATTATGCAAGAATCTTTCTAATTATTACAAATCTGCCATTAAAAGCAAGCTCTGGTCCTAGTGTTAAGACTCTACCAAGTCAGGAAATAGGAAAAAACAGAATTAATAACTCTTTAATAGACTGTTTCATTCATAACTGCCCAAGTGCTCTCCCTGCTTGGGGTGACTTCAGGAATGACCCCAGGGAGCCAAAGGCCACAACAGCATGCTTCTCTGACCTTGATGTGGTCAGGAGGCATCTTGGCTAGCAAATTGTGGATAGCATGAGGTGAAATGTGCCACTAAGAGCCTCTCCATGTCCAGGGGTCTGTGCCTGGGGACAGGCACAAAGCAGCCACAGGGACTAGCCACAGACCCCCACCACCCAGGATCTTCGTTGGCACTGCCTACAACTAGTCTGGAGCAAAAAACTGTACTGGAAACAGGCCAGAGAAATAAACACCACAGGTCTACCTTTGCATTAATCCAGCCAGTTTTGGTGTTCTGTGTCTCTGGTGCAGTTTAGCACCAGAGGAAGAGCAGCTGGGAAGCTCCTTCAGCAGCATCCCTGTCTTCCAGACACCCATCCTCCAAACACTGGGCTTCTCCATGGTGATGGCATCTCTCTCTCCCCAAGCCTGCCTCACTTCTACAGCTGCTGCAAGGGTGTCATTCCTTGTCACGTGTGGCACAGGGTCCTGGGGAACAGGACAGGGGGACACACTGCCTTGGCTGGGATCTTGTGCATGCACAGGATCACTGAAAGCTTCACACTGCAGCTTCCTGGCAACAGCCCAGCTGGAAAAGCCAGTCTGGTGGCCTGACAGCAGAAACCCAGTGCAAAAATGTGAAGCTACAAATCCAAGTGCCCCATATCAGAACTCTGCTGTTCTGAAGCATTTGGTCTGTTAATACTCTTACTGCTCTGGGTAAGAGCTACCAAAGACCTTGAACCTACATGGAAACCACTACGACCCAAAGTCTTCAGCATTCAGAAGGGCAACATCCTACCACTGACATGGGTCAGAAAACCTGAGATACAATCATCCATCTGAATTTTTATATATATTTTATATAATATTTATCGCTATTTATAGATAAATAAAGACTACTGGAAGCCAAAATGTAATGAGCAAAATAGGCAGCAGAAAAAATCCCCAGACAGCTAAACAGAACCACAAACAGAAATGACACCAGAAGTGACATTCAGAAATGACAAATCCCACCTGAAAGTGAGAGGAAGCATCAAACACCAGTGACCAGAGAGATGTGTACCTATGCATCACATGCTTCCACTTCTATCATGCATCTCCTCCAAAAGCAGAGGTGCCTTCTGCAGGCCAGTGCTGCAGCTGGCAGCATGCTGAAGAGGAAATGTTTAATATTTGATACCTGCTCTGTCAGATGAGGTGTTTTCAGATAGACACACCAGATACAGACATCCCTGCACATATAGCACTTCCATTCAGTGACTGCTTCTATATTTATGAGCCAGCACATTCACAAGCAACAAGTCACATGTTCAACTGGACATGTCAGACACCTCCAACTTGTCACTGTGCATGTTAGTATCTAACTGCATTTGTGTTCTGGTATTTATTTATTTACCCTCTCAGGCTTAATTTATTCACATTTAATATTCATACAAGTGCAGAATCCTGTACTCATAACAACACCTGTCTGCTAGGCTTTGCAACCAGCCGAAAAGACATGTCTAACTTGTGCTGTCCAAGACCTATTGTTTAGGACATTTTTTTCCCTATGTTTAAACTCTTGTCTTTCAAGTTTCTGGAGTTTCAAAATCTCACCTCAAGTCTAAGGATGGTGAAGACTTGCCATCAAGATGCAATATGAAGAATAGAACTAATCTCACCAATACCTTCCTAGTTTCCTTCACAACAAGCAAACGTTTTTCACAGCACTGACCTCCTGCTGGAGCCAAGAAATTCAGCTACGTCAATGAGAGCTGCTGTAATACAGCTTCACTTGTAGCTGGCTGATGGATACAGGCTCAGGAGTGAAATCCCCTCTCACTACTTCTCCCTCAAATGTGTAAAGTGTATTCACCTAACTCCTGTGTTTTGTAGAACCAGTGTTTGTACATAGTCTGGTAAGCATCCAACAGATGTAACTTTGAATCAGCCTTCAGTCTTTCCTCAGGAATAAACACAAGAAATCCCCTACCAGACCTTCCCCTTCCTGAAAGGCAAACTCTGCCATGAACAAGCCATAGCATTCCTCCCTCAGTATCAGCCCCCATCTCCCTGCAGCAGATACAGACTGATCCTAAAGAATATGTGCACCACATTCACTTTTCTAGGATGTAACAGTTAAGAGATTTTTCCAGATGAAAACAGAAAATATGTCACGAATGAAAATTCCCATATGTCAACAAGTAAACTAGTATTAGGTGCAAAGAAAGCCACAAATCACAATCAACCACTTCTCCTAAGTGAAGCCTGGCTAAAGGGAAACATCTACAACGTGAGCCTGGATGCCTTTGCTAATGAGTAATGAGAGGTGTTAAATTACAGCTGCCACAGGCACTTTCCCTGAAAAATCCCAGCTTTTAGGGAAGGTGAGGACTTGCACAACAAACAACTAACTATGGAGAAACCAAGAGAAGCCTTTCTGTAACTGCAAACTCATCTTGAAAGGTGCACTGTAGTTTCAGTGAGCCACAACTGGTAAAACTAAAACCATACTTAATGAGTTGGACACTATTGACATCACTGCCATTTCCACCACCTTTTCTCCTCACCGTGCCCTTTTAATGACTTTCCATATTTCTCATTAACATTTATTATATTAAACCCCACACCCACCTACAGGTGTGCATACTGAATCTAATCTCTGTCTGGAACACATTGTACTTATCCATACAGTCTGTTCCAGGTCCTCACAGTCCTCAGACCAGATTATCTGCCTGCCAGATCTACAAAAATAATGTTACATTTAACTGAGGCTTCCAGCTGCAGAAAATGTGTTTTCTAGAAAATAGTGCAATAATTTCTCACCAAAAGGAAAGGTAGGGGCAAGGGTAGTGACTTCAGGACTGTTTCTCAATTATACTAATTAAGGAAAAATAATTAGTATTAGAATATAGATTATTTACTCCAGCATAACTGAGGGCCTGGTCTGAAATTCACAGAATGGTTCAAAGATTTTACCTGTTGCGAACACAAATCAGATTTGGGCCAAGCATTCCAGATATCATTAAATACAGAAATAAACTCTGCAGGTATTTATTGATTAACAACTGTGATGCATGGCAGATAATTTCTACTCTTGTGCCACTTCATTAGGTATCCATTTTTATTCCTACAATATAACCAGATAACTAATTTTTTAAGACTTAATTATCGACAGAACTTCACTGCCAAGTGTGTCTGCAAAGAAGTGATCTAGGTGTATCTGTCTACATTCTAACACAAACAGAACTTGGAAAAGCAGATCAAGCCACATAAATGTTTCTGCATTAGTTTTTTTTTCCCCAGCAATTGCTTTCCCATTTTTCCCACAGTCCAATTTTTGAAAACCCATTTTTAGTCTATCAGAAGTTTATCTTTTTCCATGGTCAGAAAGGAAAGGTTGGTCACAGTCAAGATTTGCTAATGTTTTCCTAATCACAGAATCTGTGGGGGAAGAAAAGTATGTAAGTATATTTTATTACCCTGCACTCAAAATCTAACTCCAAAGAGCAAAAGAGAAGAGAGTTCTCCCTTACATGCATATCTACAAATTAAGAAAATATCATTATATTCAAGCAATCTCCAGCTAAGCACTTTCCAACATGGTCAACCAGGTTACAGCTGACAAACCACACTTAAATTATTCCCAACATACAAAGGCTGTAATTTTCTACAACATTCACTGAATTTGCTACATCTCTAAGGACTGCTGAATTGGCAACACTATCAATTATATTTTCAATAGGTAAACACAGACTTACATTAGCATTTTTGGCAAGACTACATGTCATTTTATTTATATATATATATATATATATATACACACACACACACACACAGTTTTTAAACTAATTGCTTGTGTCAATTGTAATAATGACAACCTCCAAATCTGTTTTTGGACTTTGCTGTATCCATGATGAAGGAAACTGACTGACCAAACCCACAGTGAGCCATGCTGCCTATTCCCCCTGATCAATGGTGTATCCCAGGTACTTCCCAAACAGTCACAGCATTCTTGTTCTAATGAATTACCAGGACAGGTAAAAAAAAAGCCTCCTACCCCCCCACCTTTTGCATTATTATCCATGGCAAGATCTGTACAATCAGAAAAGTAAAACATCTTCCAAACAATTTCTCTCTTTTAATCACCACATAAATCAATTTCTTCGAGGAATGTTACTATCCAGCACCCTCATATTTTCCAACCATATCCTTCTAAGGATAAAGAGCTGTCAGGATCAGGTCTCCAGCAAATCCAACACAAATTGAAAACTCATTGGGGATGGAACCATATCCCAGTCTGCATTGATTTTATTGCAATCTATACACTAAATAATGCTGAGGATGAGATATAAAAAGACTCAATCCAGCCAGCCAGGCTAACAGAACAATACAGCTTGGACACTTGAACTCACATCTCCCACTACTTCAAACTTGCTGGATCATATTTGATTCCTCACCCTTGAAGAACAGGAAAACAATTCAACAATCTAGGCACTGAAACTGAGATGATATCAGCATTCCAGAACCCTCAAGCCCATCTCCTAATTAAATGTGGTGTGTTACTCTTCAATTTAAACACAAATAGATCTTTTGTCACAATGTCTGCTCACTACTTTCCAACAGGGAGAGGGGAGAGAGTGCTCTTCAAAACCCTCCACCACAGCAACTTTGCACTTCTGCTTTGCACCCAGATCAATGGACTCCTTGTTCACTACTAAATTTCTCCAAAACTTCTGTCTTACTTGAACACATTGTCCTTCCTCATTGTTTTTGACACTCAAAATGACAAATTATTCCAAAATGCCAGTTGATGAGTCAAAAAAACCTTCCCATCACGATATATCATAAACCATAATTTAAGAACATAAAAGTAGTCAGTTTGCCCTAGTGAGTAGAACAGTGCATTTATGAGATCTGCTTGCTCTGAAGACACTTTCACCACCTGGCAGCTGAGCACAGACAAAGCACATCTCAGCTGGAGACCATTCTTTTCCTGTGATTTCAAGTTAAAGAAAAAAAAAAAAAAAACAGGGAGGGCCACAGTCTGATGTCCTTAGTTGAGAAAAAAAACTCATCAAGATCTCACTGAATTTTAGCCCAGTAAAAAACAAACAGAACTGAAAATGGTAAAAAATAAAAGAAATTAACAGTATATAAACAAGTTTCATTATGATACAAAATATTTACTGGCCATGAACATCTGTAGAAATTACACATTTGTACTGCATTATCATCTCAATTACACTGTTAAACTACTCAACCCCTCCTTATTCTGATATAAGTGTTAAAAAACACAGACACAAAGGAACGTGCTCAAACTGATGAGCACAGCAAAGGAAGTGCAGACAGGTAACAGTGAAACCCTGTAAACAACTTAAAATTGCAGGATGGAATAAATGTAGTCTTAAATAGCAAAGGGCTTCAGTCCCAGCACATTTCCACTTCATCTGAAGGCAGAGTGGCTGATATAAATCAAAGTGATTTAAATTGTTGAATTTAAACAGGATTTAAATTATCAAGCAGGAAATCCTCGTATGAATAACTCAACTTGGGAGCATGGTTGGATTTGTACTAATTTTTCTAAGGAAGGGTCAATTCTGACTGATTGGTAACTATTAAAAGTGTGTTACTTGACAACTCCTTACGCCCTTTGCATGAACACACAAACCACTCTGCATTAATACAGCAAAATACTGTCTTCTAATTAATTTTTAAAAATATCTCCAGGGCACCTGTTATGCAAGAATTAAAGTTTGTCAAGTTGGGTTTTTGCTGTATTTTCAAATACTTAAAGATTAGTAGATACTTTGGCTTTCACCTTATGGGAAATAGCTTTCAGCCTTAAACAAACTAATTGAATCTAGTAAACTGATGAAGAAACTATGTCAGTATCAGCACAGAAGGCTTCTATTGCCTTGCGTAGAATTTTAAGACCCCCTTGTTCCAGAACACTTCCTAAATGTCAACTTTTGCCTGGTTCAATTTCCTTCTAAATAATTATAAGTACAGTGCTCATTTGCTTTTTTGTAAATGGTTGGAGTATTTTAACAGGTGACAAAAAGTTTAGGAGTAAGTTGCCGTATTTTCACATCCAATTTGTGTTTTGAAAATTAACTTTACTAGTAGAGCTCATAAATCTGAATTATGAACTAGGTAAAATTTAGTGTTTCAGGTGGAGAATGTGTATTATGTTTGTATTAAAAAAAAAGAAAAAAGTCAAATCACACTCCAAACAAGGGCCTGAGCAGAGAAACAGAAATAAACACCTATGACAAATGACTCATGAAAGAATAACTGCAGCTGACATATGAAAAAAAGAAAAAAAAACTAAAACCACAAAAAAACAACCTCATCCATCCAGTTAACCTGGTTAATTTTGAATTATCGTTTTGGAACACAGACTGAAAGTAACCAGAGGAAAATAACATAAAGTTGGATGGGCTTTGAACAACTTGGTCTGGTGGAAAATTTCCCTGCCAGTGGCAAGGGGGCTGAAAGTCAATGATTTTTAAAGTCCTTTCCAAACCATTCTATGACTGTATAACCACCTCAAAACCTGGGAGAGGAAGAGCTCTTTATGGACCTGAGGAAAAGGAGCATTAGGATGTGATATTCTAAATATCTATATCTTGTATCAAAATTTCTTGTCTTACTATTGTAATGCCATTGAAGTAGGTGAGCTACGTGAAAATGCAGATGAAGTGCATGTGAGGGGTAAGACACAGTGTTTTCTCACTGTGACAGGAACCATGCTATGGGAAATTTGAAATAAACCCTTCAGACTGCTCTCTAGTGATCAACAGATGTGGCTTAATTTTAGGCTCCCTGTATCCTCCTTCAGCTTGCAAAGAGCAGCATCACTCCTGTTTGTAGAGAAAAAAAAAAGGCAGCAGATTTTTCCTTTCCCCAGACTAATCCATTTTACTAAGTATGGTAGCAGTTGTTGAGGAAAAACACCAGGAACTGCTACTTTTACCAGGATAACCCACCTTGGGGTTTGTTCTTCTGTCTCAGTGAATTCTTCCCTTGCTGCCTCTGTCAACTTTCTGGGGCAGAAGCTGAACAACCAGGGCAGTCAGGAATATATCCATATAAAAGTGCTCAAAGCTACAGTGAATCTGTGAGTGTTCCTCACACATCAGTCCATGCCAAAAATAGGAAAAACTAAGGCAGAAATACTATGTTTGTTTTAAAGCCCTTGTCAAATCTTTTTCCCACTGCACAAAGTGAGCAAGAGAGACTGAACAAAGTGCATTGGAAGAAAGCACTGCAGAAAAACATCAAATGAAAAAATAAAAACCAGAACATGAGAGGTGCAATATGAAAGGGACACACTTTTGTTTTTTTAACAATATCTTTTTTAAAGTATTTGCTCCTCTACCTCAAAACCATGCACCTAACAGCTGGGTTTTAGCCCCAGAAGGACACCCAGTGCTTTAGCCATTGCTGACCAGCACATCACACAGTGAACAAGAGTTTCCATCTCCTGCCTCCTAAGCCTCCTTGCAGCCCTGCACAGATGGCTATTTTTATGTCCAGGATAGCGTGTGAGCTCAAAGCTTATTACCAAGGGTTTCCCCCTGCACACAGGAGCAATGCCAAGGATTTTTTTTTTTTAATTGTGGGAATGGGCTCTGCATACTGTTAAGTAACTTATATGCTTCCCTTAACTTGTATTTTAAGGGTAGACTTTATTTCAGCATTTATAATTGTTTTGCTTAATTCTTTAAAGTAGCTAATGTACTTGCTCATATGAATGTATTAAACTAATAAGTGTTTAATATTAAATATGGAACAAATAATTTTTTAATGCTCTTGTTTATCCTCCAAAAAAAACCAAAAAAACCAAACAAATCAAAAACAAACCCAAAGCCCTGAAATCACACAAGTGATCAGCCTAGAGCTCAGCACATCCTGAGCAGGGACCAGGAGATTCTGCCTCTCCACAATACTTTTCTCCAGCTTGACCAGTAAACTGAGCACTCAGATGGATCCAACAGGACAGCAGGGAACAAAAAGTCACAGTACAGCCTTATTCCTTTTTACCTTGTGCTGCTGGTGGCATAAGGGGGCAGATCAATACCCTTTTCCCAGTGCTTCCTCATTTCCTGGACTAGCACAGGTGTAACTACTCCAAAAATACAGAGCTGGCATCACCTTGAGAATAGGCACTGAAATGAAAATGAATTTTATTTTTGCCCATCAGGGTCTCCTGGCTGTGTGGAGATAGCCCATCCAACCCACTGGCTATTTGCTACTAAAATTAAAGATGCATGCATTTTTTTGGCTGTGCTGAGGAAAACCTGCAGCCTTTGTTACTATATGGGTCAGAATATATTTCTCTTAACATCACACAAAATGAAAATAGTTTCACATACCACCACTGGGAAAGATATTGCCACTGCTCCATTCCCACACATCCAGCTCAATGAGATGACCAGATTGCAATCCAGTTTTCTTAAAAGCAGTGGTCTACACCTGACAGAAGCTTCAGTCAGAAAGAATAAAGCCAACACTAAACAAATTTTAAATATGACCTAGTTCTGAAACTTCATCTCCTTTATGTGACTGAGCCATTATTGAGATAAATCTGTATGCAATAATAGGGGGGGTACTGAAATGAAGCAGCCAGTAAAACCCTACTGCAGAAACAGAGAGAGTTTTGTTGTGAGCTTTTACCCACACACACTTCCCTTGGAGGAATTAAACTAACTTAGCTGTGCCAGGATGAAAGGCCTTTGCAGAAAAAAAATTATTTTGGAGGAAATGAAGCCTTTTTCCAATCACATAATTTTCTTGAAGTGTCAGAACCCTCCAATTCTTCAAAATTCCACCTTACAAACGGAAATTAAAACTATGGTCCCAGTTGTCAAAACACACATTTACCATAAATAAATCCATTACTCACTGCAAGGTTCTCTCTGTATTAATTATACTGTCTTATGAGCAATTTCAGCATGAGGCCACTGAACTGCAAAGGCTTTGTTGTGTGGCTCTGCCCTGACACTTAAAAAAACTAATGCAACATCCTCTGCAACAAATAGTGATAGAGCAACAGAACATATTTTTTATTATTACACAGAACTTGTGAAATTATCTTTTCTTATAAAAACTGAACCACTACCTATGCTGAACAAAACCAATCATACAGTGACTGCATTTAAACATCCAAGCATATATGAAATTACATATATGAAATGTAGTACAGGTTTACTGGGAGGAATTAGAAATACAGTATTTATGTGCTTTTGCATCAGTTATACCAAATAACACTCATAACCAGTGAAAATTCAGAAGATTTGTGGCTCTTCCCCTTGAAGGGCTGACGCAAGTCTCCACCACAGAGTGAAAAAGGAAAGGGAAAAGGAAAGAAACAGGAAAAAAAGGAGAGAAAAAAGGTGAGGGAAAAGGGAGCGGGAAAAAGAAACAAGAAGGAAACAACAAGGAAAAAAGGCCCAAAAAAAAGAGGAAAAAAAAAACCAACTCATTTTTAATCTTCTTCCTTTCAGTCATGAGCCAGCCAACACACCTCAACAATCATTTGAATCCAGCATCTCCTAAACTTGCAAAAATATCTTGCGCTTGACACGTGGCTCTTAAGATCTGTATTAGTTTTTAATCAGTTTGTGAATTCTTAGTTTTCAGGGAGGGAGGGTTTTTTAATGGCAGAGATGCAGAGGACTTTCAGAAATTTCCTATACACAAATTGTTTTTCTTAACTGTGAGAAATGACAGCTCTGGTTTTCTAAGTTCTACAGGTTTAGAAATAAAACTTATATATAGGGAGTATTGGAAAACAGGGCCAGGAAGTGCTGATGTGTGACAGAAAAAAAAGTTATTAATAAAATCATCCATAGAAATGGCTCAAATGTAAGCAATAAGTTGGGGATTTCTGGAATATGTTTTTTTCCACTGTTTGCCAAAACTCAGTTTCTTACAGGAATTAGGATAGTTCTTTATTCAAGTATTGAGTTCTGCCTGTCAGCTGTAACTTTCCAAGACACATCCCCAAAATTTGTTCTAGATATTACCAGTAAGATTTCACTTCTGTCACCAGAGACATCTTTCAATTTGTCTCTTTTCTTACATGCTCTGTGTCTCAAAGATGAACTAAACTGAAGTTATGGGACACCTTTTATATCTCATTATACAAACAATCTCTTTACAACATAACAAAGAATAAGAGATTGACCCATATTGACATTTACAGAGCAACAAAAGCAACACAAAAACCCAGCTGTCAATAATGAAAGAGGAAAATAAGCACATTATTTCTTAATATTACCAAAATAATATGAGACCTTCCATGCAGTTCTACATCCCAGGGGAAAGGAAAGGGTTTCTCTCATGGTACAGCCTACCTAACAGGAGTGAAACTGGTTGGATTTTCCAATGCCCTCCCATCAATAAGTGTCCATATCATTGTCTTTACCTCAAGGATAGTCAAATTATCCAAGCTGAGCTCAGATACTTCTTGGACACACAAAACATTGTGCTGGAAACACATTTGTCCTTCTGCCACCCACCAGACCAAAGAAGGCAACTCTGTGACACAAAGACCCTGTCTGGAATGTCAATATTATGAATGATTACTAATTGAGGAATGCTGACCTCACAATATTATGACTGAAACATGAAATATGGGGTATAAAACTTAGTTCTGTCAATTCCCCAAACAATCTAAGCCTGCAAAGGGCAAACTTTTAAATTATATAAATCACATTATAAAACACTGTGAAGAGTTCTCAATTCTTGTGGGAAAACACAACTCTTTTGCCTGAGACAGTAATGGCCACATAGGCCTGATGAAAAACAGCACTAATTTTTAAGGTTACCTGTTTAAGGATATGCAAATCACCCCAAGTATCTGAAGCACCAACTTCACACACTAAGACATGGATAGGATTGCTTGGACAAGAGGACATGACCATAACTGTGTCTTATTACACTGTAAATCTTCCAAAAATCCTGGCTGTTTGGTGTTGCATTTTTGACCTCAGGCACAGAAGCTTGTTCCTTCCCAAAATATGAGACAGTACCACCCAAGGGAAAGGAAATCTCTCATAGCTGTTGAGTGTGCCTGCAGCACACTGCTGAGCAGTTCTCTCTCTCCATCAGAAAACAGGATCAGAGCCAGCCACTAAAACACTGTGCCTAAACCACCTAAAACACTTTCCATTTGTTCCACTGGTTTGAGAAATACACATTGCCTTCCACCTGCTGCAGCAATCACTTCTAAAAATTGATTTATATTAACAGTGGACATATGCATGGGGGGGAAAATGCATTGAAATGCAGCTTGTTTTAACAAAAAAAGCTAATCCATCAGGAGGGGGAAAAAACCCCACACCACTTCCTTAACCAACTTCAGAAATGTGCAAATAGGATTTGGACATGAAGGATTGAAAATACACATTGATGTGTGAGAAGTTACCCAGGTAATGGTTTTCACATGAACTGTTGGTGACTTCCAAGGAATATGCAACAGGTAACTAAGAAAAGCAAGTCTGCTGTCCAGAGGCTTACCTTGGCTGAATGATTGAGATATATATATATATCTGCATTTCTGAAGCACCTCCTTCTTGTTTCTCCTCCCAAACCACAAAACCAGCCAGCGAAAAACTATCCAAGAATAGGAAAAAATCCCCCATCTCACAAAACCCCCAACCAATCAAACCAAGGTCAAACGGCAAAAAATATATCCTATAAAATTAACTCTTGCAAAAAATGCGTACTACAAAATTGAAAAAATATGGATCTTGTCTAATTTTTTAAAATATGCCTGTTACCACATTAATAGAAGTTTAATACAACTGTAAGCATTTAGTTTCTCCCCTTTACAATAGGAAAGAAATTTCATCCTCAGTTTAAATACTAAATCTTGAATCATGTAAGAACTGTGTATTTGTACACAGAAAGCATCTCTGAAAACTATGAAATATTTTATGAGTCTGTTTGTGCTACATTCCTTACAGAGCCCAGTGTATATGACTCAAACATTATCTTTCAATTACTGGCCTCAGTTATCAGTTATCTTCCTACATTTACAAATGTCTAACTTTATAGATGAAGAGCTTAGAAAATATCTTTAAAAAAAGTCATATTGTAAAAGTGAAAAAACCATGAGGTGAAGTACATTGGTCAAAAATTGTTATATATATATTATATAATTTGTTATATATGTATATATATTATTTATGCTCTACTGTTGTTTGAGACAAGCAGTACATTTTGCTCCTGCCATTAAATTTAGGGACAAGCTAACCAGTCCAAACCTGCTCCCATAAACCCTTTATTTGACTTTATGACATATGTTCACCATGCATTCACTACCCACAAGAGATAAGCCACGGATTTGGGAAATAAATAATTTTCCAACCAGAAATAATGTTGTAACCACTAGTGAAACTTTACATGGGCAGCACACTGCACCAGAAATACCAATATTGCTAATACCTTTATCTACCTATTGTGTTAACAGGTTGGATTCTGAAATAAAACAGCTGAGCAAGCAGGACAAATAAATAAACAAAAAATAAAAACATTTTAAAAGCCCACTGAACTTTTTCATTGTTGATTTATACAATTATTATCATATTGCCCAACTTGGGTTCAGATAGAAGGAAAATAAAACTACATGTAAGTGTCTGTCATGGACACAGCCCCTTGCTTCAGTGTTACCTCGAGTTCCATATGCAAATCAAGACATCACAATAGTGATAACTTTTTATCTGGGCCTTTCATAATTACTTAACCTAGTTATTGTTCTACATGGAATTAGAATGAGAACAACACATTGAGGAGCCAAAAAAAAAAAAAAAGCAATCATCATACTGCAAAGATCAAGCAAAACTATGTTTTCCCTTCTTTTATCAAGAGACCAAGTTTATCAATTTTCAGAAGGAAAACAGCAAACAAAAAAGAACTGAACTCAACCCTCTCCCTTTTTCTTTCCTCACAGAAAAGTTATCACCTACCTGATACAAGTCCATGCTGTGGCCAGCTGATGTCTTCCTTGGACTAGATTGGATCGAGAAGACATTCTCCTCATCATCCTTTCCACTTTGGGCCATCACCTCGCCCTTGAGAGTGACTAGAGCAGCACTCCTGAAGACACTTGCAATAATGCTCTGCCTGATGGTCCATGAACTGCATGAGTGCTTTGCTCCCAAATTAACTCCAAAACACACCACAATTACCAGGCTTTCAACTGGCAGGTGGGAAAGACCCTTAAGGTCATTGAGCCCAACCATTAACCCAGCATGGCCCAGCCCATCGCTAAAGATGTCCTTAAGTGCCACATCTACATTTATTAAATATCTCAAGGGATGTTGACTCTAACACTTTCCTGGGCAGCATGATCCAATGCCTGACCACCCTTTGAATTGTTGATCAACTTGTTTACAAGAGCTACTGAAGTTTTTAAAGCAAGCTCCATGGGACCTTCTGCCTCTCCTTTCCTCTAGTCCATCTTCCCCTGTATAGCACAAAGTACCTTCCCCTCAGACCTAAAAAAGCCCCACTGTTCTCCTAGACATCTAATTCTCCTCCTACATTAGTACCACAGGCAGACTGTAGGTGTGGGACTGCAGCCCTGAGAACACCCTGTTTTATGGCAGCAAAATGTTAATTTGTTTCAGATGCTTCATCTAATTAACCCCAAGGCAGAATCACGTGAAGACACCATTAAGTGGAAAAGAATATTCTCCTTGCCTAACTTCCCAAAACCCCTGTCTGGCTATAAATAGACACTTTATCACAGTTACTGGTGAAAATTTCAATGCTACTAGTTAAAATTATTTTGGTTTTTCTTTTCTACGTTCACAAGTCTTCATCCCCCCCTTCCCACTGCTGACATTTTCCACAGCAAAAGTATTACTGAGAAGGGCAGTAAACCTTACTGTGACCATAAAGTGGTTTTATTTTGTTGTAAATTAAATGGAAGAGAGAAAATAAGTGGGGCTTTCTTTTGTTATTGTTTTGCATGATGTAGAATACATATTAAAATGGGTTAGAAAAAATAAGCTCCAGCAAAATCCTATGAGGTGAGAAAATGTAAAGTCAAATTCTCTCAGGTAAATTTTCAAAATTGCAGCAATCCAGCTTTTAAAGCTTTCAGTGTACAAACTACCTGGCATAAATTAGGGAAGAAAAAAAAAAGAGCACTGCCACCTCAGCATCATATGTCCAATCTCCACTTTTACTGGAAGGCAAGGACTGCAAGCTCAGCCCAGAAACGTGCAATAATAGAAGAACTTACAGATTATTTTGAACTACTGCTTTACATCCAGCCATGGATTATATACCAGAACACTTCAGCCAATTTCAAACAATGTGACCCCCATTCAGTTTCTGCAGACTTCTGCAGGAGTCCACTAAACCCCCCAAAGCTGCATTATCTGCTTTTATGACAACTAAAGACATGTATAGTGAATAGCAACCTGCTTGCTGAAAACATCATTAAAAACTGGTTATTTAATGTCAGTAGCAGTTTTCTCTCTGCTGCCTCAGTTATGCACTGGAATGCAAGCCAGAGAAACCAGAACAGCCACCAGCTCTGAAGACAAAAAGGAACAGCAGCACAGATCACAGCAAAAACGGAACAATCCATTTAGCAGTCCAAAGGCAACTAGTGCAAGGTAAGGCAGTCAGATTTAAAGTAATTTTTGCAGATGCTAGAGAGTCTGAAATACCATATTCTGCATAAACAGAAGGGGTAAGGAATGCAACAATTTTTTTTTTGGCAAAGTGCTGATCTATCTTCTTTAATGTAAGGAACTATCAAAATGATTAAAAAATTTCTGTACTTTCCAGAACTCTTCTACAATCTCATTTGCCATAGTCACCTCCCTTCCTCCTTCAGATGAAACACAATGCAGAAGTGCCAAAACATCACAGAAGATTAGATATGAGCTAAGGGAAAGAAAAAGAGGATGAAAATATAGAAAATGGATATGTACCAGTGATTCTTAAACTTGTTGGACTTTTCATTATATCCCCTTTCACCATTGAAATTGATCATAAATCTTTCCACTTTGCCTTGGAGTACAGTTAAAAAATCAGTGTGTAAGAACAGGTACTGGTTTCTACAAACACACATCCATAGGCATGTTGGCTTCTTGGTTGTGATGCTGCCTGGGGTCAGAGTAAGGTTAAAAACCAATTCTCTGCTCTTTTTCAAGGTGCACAATACCCAAGGACTTTCTGAATTGGCCCGAGATTTTCACAGGCATCATAAAAGTAATGCAGAAAAACCACACCTTCACTGCAGCACTGAGCAATTGTTCCTCTGAATCTGAAGAGCAGAGGAAAATGAAGTTGAATTGTTCTGTGAAACCTGAAGTGTTTCTGTATGGCACATAGTAAAAGTAATGTAGGGAGGAGACAGAAAAGTGAAGGCAGGAGGAGGGGAAGAGGCACAGCCCCACCTTCCATGAGTGAAAGCACAACTCCACCAAGCTTCACTCGATGAGAGCTGAGAACTTAGAGGACACTAGAGTCCTATATGAAAACCCTACAGAAAGTTATTTTTAAAAAAATAAGGAAAAAAAATCCTTGCCCTGTTGATCTTTCTGTTTATTCCTGAAAGTCATAAACCTCTTTCCTACTCTGTGTGTGCTGTGGTTGTGATGAACGGACAGCAAGCAAACAGTGATAGACTTTCTGTGCTACCAACAACACTGCAGCATTGGCTTTAGCACTTTCACAAACTTCTGGAAAATGCAAAGTTCTTTTGGGTGAACACCCTTCTCTCAGGTCAACTGAAGTATTCTTATCCCCTCACCAATTTTACTGGTGTGTGGGGGCAACCAAAATCAGCCCGAAAGAGGGAAGTCTTGAAAGAAGGCAGCTCTTCCTGTAAGCACGGAATTTCAGCAGCTGCAATCTTATTAACTATTGCAAGTTTAAAAATACATTTTCTCTTAAGCCCTATGAAACTGAGTTTCAAGTGTTCAGAGAGCAAACAGGAGCAGTGTGTAGTGACTTTTGAGCTACAAACATTGGGAAACTAAAATAAGTAAGAGAGAATCAAAAGAACAATCAAAGTTACATGATTTTGTGATTCACCAGCTTAGACAAACAAGGAAAATACATATTTCAAATTGTTAAGGCTCCCAAATTCCCACTGAATGTACAAGCATGCTGCTTATCTGAACAGCCTGTGAGATCCTAGACTGCAAAACTGATTACAGGTTCACAACTGCAGTCAGAGATTGTACCTCACATTTCAATTCACAAAACAACGCACTTGAAGGATTCCAGTCAGCAATTCCTGGCTGTCAGGCCTGTTCTTAAACCTCTGCTAATCCAAGCACATCTCCCACATGAATTATACATATTGGAGTAATATGCAACCAAGTGCCTTATACATGCCAGTGTTTAAATAAAAACGAACCCTTGACTCCTTTGCTACATCCAGTCCCCTTGTTTCAGTGCAGAATTGTGCACTGGCACCAGGTGTGACTTAGCTGAGGTTCAATGTATGGCTACCAGGTAAGCGTGTTTGAACTCAGAGGTCCCAGATGTTTATCCTGGGATAAGGGTTGAATTTCACAAGAGGATTAAGATGTTGTAAGACTGTGCTACCCACGGGAGGGACAGTCAAACAAATGATGGATCTGATCCAGCTAAAAACTAACCCAGAAGAAAAAGGAGAAGCGTGTCTGCCCTCCCTACCTGCTCAGTGAACTCACTGGCCGTGGGGATACACGAGCAAGCAAAGGCAGCAAACACAGTCCCCAACAAGAGCAGGAAAGAGGAGACTTCCTCAGTGCTGGCAGCTCGGGTTACACCAGCTGAAGCCATTCGTGAAGCCTTAAGCTTTAGGTCAAGTTACTGTAAATTGAGGTTAACCTAAATGCGACCAATTGTCCTAACACAATCACACGCTAATATTTTTGGAGCTGCGTTAGCAGAACAAGTTTTTGATGTGTTCCAGACAAAGCTTTTCTTCCTGAAGTTAACGATGCCTAGAACTTCACTGCAGGACTTTCAGCACATTCTCTTTGCTCAGACTGAAGCTGAGGTTTCACTATGACTGGATACCCCATGTCAAAATACAACTTGCCCTGCTCCAGCTACAGCATGTAATAACCCAAGCCACTGCCTTTGAAAGGGACACACTTTCCATCAGAGCATTAAAGGTCATCAGAGGCTAGCAGTGCTTGAAGTGAAGAGTCTCTTCATTCCTTTCAGTTTGCTAAACTGAAACCTATTGTGCTGACTAGCTGCAAAAGGAGGTCAGCACAAAAACTCCTTGTCCTAAAGGACAGTAATCACACAGGCGCATCAAGAGCCAGTTGGTATGAAAAGGAGAAAACAAATGGGAGAGGCCTGTGGAGTAAGAAAGACACAGAGATCCACCCTAATAGAAAAAGGAAAATAAAAAGGGTTACACAATGACTCCTTCTATGATGCTTACGAAAGAGAAGGAGCATTGCTGGCCTGGGATTTTATTCTGGTATCACCCCTGTTGTGTATTTACTACTGACTTTACCCCTGTGTGAGCAAGATCAGACATAGCTTATTAACCAAAGAGATGCTTAATCCTACTTAGTCATCAGGCATGAGTAAGGACTACAAGCATTTGACCTTTTCGTGGAAAATAAAACAAAACATCTAAAAAGTTATCTTATCTTATTTTTTCATCTTTGCAATGCCACAGAAAGAGACTTTTCCTAGAGTGTGAGTGATGAACTCCTAAGCACCTGTAAAGTAAGTTGAACAGCAATATTACACAAAAAAGGACACAAGAAATGTGCTCACTTTTGTGAACATATACTCAAGTACATATTAAATACAGCAGGTGTAAGCTGAAACAAACTAGTCACAAGTTGACAACATTCTGTGGCACTCAGTTCCAATACTGGCATTATCCATAAATCAAGAAGACAAATGAAGATGTTCCACTTTTCACTCTGGATACCTTTCTCAATAAAAAAAAGAGACTCAGGTGGAGGGAGGAACTACTTTTCTGTGGTGGAATATCTACCAACAAGGAAGATATATAACCAGATTTCTATAATTCTGGATGTGTCATTCTGTCCCTACACAGAGAAAGCTGAAAGGAGTGGCCTGCCCATTTTCCTTCCCTCAGGTAGAAGTGCAGTGTGATCATTCCCTTCTGGAAGACAGTGAGTTAGTCCAGAATGGGTAAAGAGCAGGGCTGGAAAATACCCTATGTTTCCAGATGTGTTTTCTCTGACTTGAAACTAATTCTGAATTGGCATAGGATGCTCTGGCAGGGGAACAGAAAAGATGATCTAATAGGTTATTTGACTTCTGTCATTAATTTCCCTGACCTAAATAAAGTTTTAGGTTTGCGTGCTTAAAACACAATTTCCTAAGAACTGGGTTTAAGGCTAGAAACAGAGAGTTAGACAGTGGCTGTCAAACCCACAATAATGCTAAATTTAAAAAAAAATCCTGAAGAGTCCTAAAATAGGAAAAAGTGGCTCTAGCCTTTTTATAGCTCACAAGAGAGCTCAGATGCAAATAAACATGCACTAGAAGACCAATGTGATAATTGCACATCACTGGACAAAAAAATTCATGGTAAGAAAGAACAGTCACAGGGATAAGAAAAGAAGTGATATAATTTGCAGTTATTATTATGAATTTAGCTATTATATACAAAATATACATTACTTATTCTATATATAACATATGTGTATGCACACACTTGCAACCTCTGAACCCCACACAGTAACATGGATGCAGAGCCAAGAAGACTCTTGCACTGAAAGAAGGAAACAAGAAAGCATATTAGCTCACAAAGAACCAAAGAATTGATATAATGTGTTGATATTTCCTGGAACCAATCCAAAGATGAGCAGCAGAGTTTTGGATGAATTGCAAATTTTCCCAATACTTCCTCTGAAAGCCAGGCTGGTACAGCATTTTAATAATCCAGCTCAAAATCATAGAAAACAACTTTGGTTTTTTGCCAGGTTGAACTGGGGTGAGGGGGAAAGGTCCCCACAGACATTTATAAACTACTTTAATTTCTGTGCACACCCCAATCTATGCCTGTGTGTGAGCAAACTAGTTGTGTAACCCACTGTTCTCCTCAAGAGAAGAGGTTGAAATAGTTATAAATCCAGGTATTTCAAAATTCAGCAAGTGAAAACTTTCTCTCGAGCAAGACAGAAATTCAGGGTAGATCAGCAACTCATGAAATACAGCCAAGCCTGTGCTCCCACACCCCATTTTAACAAAAAGCTTCCACTGACAACCTCTTCTCAGTTGATACAGAGTCCTGAACAGTGGGAACTGCGCAGTGCTTTCCATGAACTCTGGGAGGGAGGCTGCAAATTGTGGGGGTGGCAACAAGAATCACTGTACAAACTGCATCCCTTGTACTCCATCCAGGGAAGAAAATCAGAGTGCATGCCTTTAAATAATTGTCTTCTGAAGATGCTTTTGGGGTTTTTTTACCCAGCTTGCTGAAGGGCACTCAGCATGTCTCAGTACCAGTTTCTGGGAGGGTTTGTTGGGTGGCTGCTTGCCTGGATTAAGCACATCTCCCCTCCCTTCCCAGCATCTCTCAGTTTGGAAGACACATACACACACACACACAGAGATGATATTTTCCTTTAATTAAAAAAAAAAAATAGAAAAAACATTTCTTACTGTCCTCATTGTGTTTGTTGTAATTTCATCCCGACACCTTCTTTTCCAAATCGTGTAGTTTAATAATATGAGAGAAAAATTTAACAATTATTTTTGCGTGAAGAGTAAAGCAGTAGCAGATCTATGACTGTTCCTCTGTAAAACTCTCCACTGGAGTTTACCAGAGAATAAAGAAAGGGAGAAAACCCCTAAATGTACTTAACTTTTTTTTTAACATGAGGGAAAAGGTTAAATTAAGTTGAAATAAAAATTATGATGCACATAAACTTACCATACTGTTATGACTGCTAGAAATTAAGAAGTCTGGAAGCTTGCATTTGGTTTTATTGCAAAAACCATATATGTCTCAGAGAAAATACTTTTCAATTGCTTTAAAAAGAGTGGGGTTTTGGGTTTTAAGTATTACTTTCATGTTCCCATGGATGTTTCCCAATGTTCTTAGACATAAGTCAAAAATCATAATTAACACTCTACAAGAGAAACAAAGCAGGTGATGCGTCTAGATTTTTTTGGCAACATTTGTGCATTTTCTTTTTAAAAAATAGAAATGGGGTTTTTTTGTAATAAGGCAGTAGAATTTATGCTTTTAAGATTGAAAGCATAGGGCATATTAAGTATATTTCAATAACGTGAAGATCATAGCACAGGAATTGAGTTATGGTGAATTTCATCGCAAACTACCCCTTAATTAGGCAACTTTCAGCTCTTCAAATGTCCCAACCAGAAAGAATCTAGCAACAGCGACAGCTGAAACTGCACTTCCTCCTTTTGTTATTTTGTTTCTACAACTTTCACATTACAGCTTTGGCTTTCTGTCCTGCATCTTCGAGGGAAGGTCAATTAGCTGCTTATCTAAAAATCCTGGCTTTAATATTTCAGCATTAAATCAGGGGAATAAGGGGACAGAACAGCCTATCACCAGCCCAGGCCCGAGAGCATCCGAGCTGCTCTGGAGCTGGATGGGGACACAGCCCTGGAGAGAAGTCAAACTGGGAATGTCTCCTAAGCCTCCAGCAGCTTTCCTGCGTCTTGTGGAAACAGGATCTTGCATCTTGTGAGATGTGAAAAGGGATTTGAGGACATTTGGGCCGAGAAGAGAGTCCCTGCTCATTTAGGGAATGACTCTGCTGCTGCCCCGGGAGGAGGTGTAAGCCGAGGCAAAGTACTGCGCGTGTATTTAAAAGCCTGCGTCCTGAGAAAAGGCGCCAGAAGAGAAACACGGTTCTGCCTGGCTGGTAACACCGGGGAAGCAACAAGATGTCAGTGAGGTCGTTGTGCTTCCTGTTTGCCAGGCGCAAGGCACACATCCATCCCGCCGCCCCCGCCGCTTTGTGCGGCCGCTGNCCCCATCACCAGATCCACTATAAATAAGGCTCTGCCGGAGCGCAGGGCCCGGCTCCCCCCGCACCTCCTCTTATTATTCATCATCGGTGCAGCCTGGGAGTGGGAAACTCCGCTTCCTACTTGCCGCTACGCTCCTACCGGCTCAGCCCCCGCCCCCTTTCCCCCCCTCCGCTCCTCGCTAAGCTCCTTAAATCCCAAGGAAACTTTGGGAAGCGATTAAGCTCGCGTGGGGAGCCGGGCTGCTGCACGCCGGGGCAGCCCAAGCGAGAATCCTGCCTAACTTTTGCTCCAGCCGCCAGCTCAGCCTGCGAGCCGCCTTCCACCCTTCCTCCGCGGCGGGATTTAAAGGCGGCCAGCCCCCCGCGCGGGGAAGCCGTGGCGAAACACGCACGCACGCACACACAAAACCCTCCCCCGGCTCTCGGCAGCCCGCCCGGCACCGCTCCTTCCCCCTCAGCCCAGAGCACTCCTGCCCTTCCGAAAGGGGGGGGGGAAAAGCTCCCTCCAGCCCAGCCCGAGAGAAGTTGCGAAGCGTCCCGGCAGCTCCAGCCAGATCCTGCCACCGCCAAACTTGAGCCGAGCCCCGGTCCCCCTTGACAAGCCACGACCTCCAGCTCATCCCGGCGAGCGACGCGGAGTTGGAGAGCCCACCCCTCCGCCCCGCATCGCCTTACCATGATCAGCGTGTGGTTCCTCTGCTCCGCCGTGGCGGGCTCAGCATCTTGCTGCTGTTTGCTCTG
>VXBI01005799.1:1006276-1036549 GCA_013397375.1 Toxostoma redivivum | reverse complement strand
CAACACAAATACAAATTGATTTGGCTGTTTAAAAGATAAAAAAAAAAAAGGAATCCTCTGTATTCAAAGAAGAATCAGCATTGAGTGGAGGATTGAATCCAATGATAGGAAGCAAAGCAAGTGTTTGTGTAAACCCCAGTGAGAACCAAAATAGCAGCATTTTGCACTGCTCTATTTATAACTCTATAATTTTAAATGGTAAGGCCAAAAATAGTCATTGCGATATGTTAGCTCAATGCAATTTTTCTTTCCAAAAGAGATAAATTAGCCTTTTTTTTTTTTTTTTTGTAGATTGAAATATTTGTTTTTAGTTACCTTGCTAGTATGTTNTTTTTTGTAGAGAGTAGTAAAATAAATAACAAATATTTTTCCAGATAGTTTTAGAGGATTTTTTTTCCTGAAGTTTTAATCCTTTGTGGCAAGAGTTCCTGGCATCTGAACACAGTCTTTCCTTCATCTGACTTCACTTAGGATCTACATTTATCAAGGGACTTTCAGAAATACATAATTATTTAACAAGGCAGCTAGTTTAAGTGGGGGATAATTAGGCTTCCACCCTCCCCTTCACTCTGTGCCACCGTTGGTTTCTCTCTCCATCCCCATTGTACCCTTAAAAGCAGAGGATCTGCAGCCAAGCACTGCACACTCCCCACAGCCAGCTTCCTCTGAAGCTGCAGTGTGTAATTACAACCAGCTGCTAAGGGCTGCTGGGAGCAGGGCAAGCAGCACCTTCCTGCCCAGAGCTGAGCCCAGGGTCTGGGAGACCCCAGGATTTGCTACATGGACACCCACAAGGAGGTTCCCATGCTATGGTAGTAGAAGTTAACAAACAGCAAAATTCCAATTTAGCCTTCAGAGATACTAAAAGGCCTAGGTGTAATGGGCTAGCACCACTTTATTAGTGGCTTGTCTTCATTTTTTTCTGCCTTCACTCAGAGTCAGGATTAAAACACAAAGGAGACTGATTTCTTGTTTGGACTTAGGTGTTTATTAAATCTTATCTAAAGTACAGAGAGTTCTGCAGCACTTCTAGCTAATAGTGAGCAAAATGGAGGTAGATTTAGTTAGTTACAAGGTCTTTTAAAGCTAACCAGTTCAATAAGGAGCTAAAAACCTATATTATTTATACTTTTGATCCCAGTAACCAAACACCTGTGAGCTGCAGTGCAGCACTAACCATCCAACCAAAAACTGCTACCTGAAGTCATGAAGGAAAAAGAAGAGACAACTCCCAAGAACCTCCATCTTGTGCCATACCTATGTTCTAAAAACCCTAATATCCAAACCCTGCATCATGTGAACTTACACACTTCTATTCAACTACACACTCATGACTTTAACTCCATCACTTAAATTTGGAAGCCTTCTTCCAAGGCCTCAAGTCAAAAACAGTGTTCTCCAGAGGGTCAGTGTCAGAAAGCACAGAAAGCTCAAAACTCCCAGACTTCTGGGTTCCAATAACTGTGTATTTCAGCCTCCCCCCTTTTCTCCTTCCCCAGACCTGGCTGTGCTGCTCCCTCCCTGGCTGACAGCCATCCCACAGCACTGTGCATCCCATGGGGACACAAACTGGAGATTAAGGCCCTTTCTGAATGGTATGTGCTGTGAACCTCACCAGGACTGAAGAATTTTTACTTTCTAAAAAGCAAAAGCCTAGCTGCCAGTCAAAGTCCATATTAAACCTAAATAGTGTCCTGAGGCACGTGAGACTCAGGGACAAAAGCAAAGTGGTGAAATTATAGGGGAAGCTGGGTAGGCACAAATACACACCTGGACTGGCTACTTCTTTGTTCTGCCTTTCCAATTCAATTTCTGGTAACCTCTGAAACTTAATTCCTTATTAGTATTCCTGAGGATGAATGAAAATTCCCATTTGTCCACTTTCAAGGATGGCCCTCGAAATTCTAATATTGTCCTGTTGGAAGGAGCCAGCTCATCTGACTTCTGCACTTTCAGCAATTTGTGATTCCCAGTGACTTAGCTATACGATTGGCTAAAGGAAATTTCTTGGGCTTCTAACTATGAACAGACTTAACAGATGAACAAAAATGTTTAGGGTCTCATACACCTCACGTTGTTAGTTACAAAGCACTAACAATAGAGTGTGCAAACTCAGAGGATGCTGCCATGTAATTACCACTGTTAGTGCCAGATATTCCTTTTCCAACTGAATCACAGAATAATAATTGAAGTTAGGAGATATTTCTAGAGACTGTCTGCTCCACGACACCAGCTCAGAGGTGTGCTGAGTTTTGACTACCACCAAAGGTGATACACAACCTTTCTGGGCAACTTTTACCACTGCTTGGTAATTAGAGACAACCTTTTCTTCCTATCTGTAAATCTTTGAGAAATAATAACCATCATGATAACGACAGCATTTTTACAGTTTTCTTTCACAAAAAACCCCGCAATTTCAGGAATGTTAACCATGAAAAAAAAAAAAAAAAATCACTCTTACAAAAGTTACTCTCAAGAAAATGAACTTAAGGTAGAAGTGCAATAAACAGTACAAAAATCTTTATTAGCCTACAGACCAAAGTAGAAGTGCTGTAAGACTGTAAAGACACAGGCTAGTCATGGAGAGCTGTTCTGATTAAAGGACAAAGCACTAGGAAAGAACAAGTATGTTAGAGATGTCAATACTAAAGAGTGACTGGAATTACTTAGAGTGCTTCAAGGTAATAAATCTTCAGCAAAAGGAATGTAGTTAAGAAAGGAGAAATCTAGGTCAAATTGCAGGAAAAGATTCCTAATGGTAAAGTACAGAAAGTTGCAGAGTATTTGCCTGAAGGAAGAGGCATGGCATATCCCTGAAGACTTTTAAAAGTACACTGGAAAAAGCACTGAAGTGTTTGGTACACAATAATCCTACACCAGGAAGGAGAAAGGCTAGATGAAATAACTGAGCTTTTCCATCTCTGCTTTCTGTGATTCAGTGGTAATTCCACTGGCCAGTTCCAGTTTCAAATATAAAAATCCAACATCAACTGTAAGCATCCCCTGTTAAAAGCAAATGTTATAGAAAATCTTATCCCTTCACCCCAACACAGAACGCAAGTGCTTTTCAGAAATCAAAACAGATCCCATGTTTTAACTAACTTTTATTTGAATATGCCCACATGATGATGAAAACATTAAAACTGTGAACATTCATTGTGTTTGTACTTACAGCAGACTTCAGATGTGTTCAGCCTGGGTACTCACACTGAAATTTCCAAATTTTGAATGGAAATTATACAGATATTGTTTAATTGAGGTGGATTCTGTAGGTAGCTATAATGTTGCTCAGCATGAGCTAGTGGGATAGATCTGAGATTCTGTGAACTTTCAAAGGCAGGCTTGCACCTTTCTTACTTTCTGCCTTGTTTTTTTTAAGCTGCTGCTGGAGGAATAAAGAAAAAAAAAAAGAGGTAGCATATTTTACAGAGTCCTTTAAAAATCTTTTTCTTTTCACTTAAAATAACCACTACGTGATCTTGATCTCAGGTTTGGAAAGAGATGCAGCTATCTGCATTCCAAAATCCTCAAAGGCCCATGCTGTTCTTGGAAAGCCCTTGTTCTATCCCAGTTGATCACAGATGATTAGCTAGGCTTGGGCCAGCAGTCCTGCCAAACGTCATGGAATAGACGAATTATATCCACTAAAAGCAAGTAAGCATTGTGAGACTGGATGACAAAAAATATGCACAGAGTGCCTTGGAACTACCATTTCCGTTCGTATGAGGAATGTGCTTTTGAAGAGATCATTTCATCCCGGCTGGTTCAATCCATAGAGCAGTTTGAATCTGGATTAATTTCAAATGACTCTAAACTGGAAGATGTGTTTGAGACCTGTTCCAGCACTACTGGACATTCAGAATACGTGCTCCATACTCTCCGGACCAGAGCTAACACAAAGTGAAGTATCCTGAAAAGCACACGGCATGGTCACCCAGCACCAGCAGGATTCACTGCACAGACCCACGCCCACTGCATCCCACTGCCGCCTCCTCCCAAAACTGATGGTCTGACTAACAAGGCTGTTAGGAAATTAAAGGAGAACCTGAAGCAACACCACGAACATTACAAGCCTGGCTCATCAGTGACTCCTTATTTCCAATCTCCTTACAGACTCTAGCCTTTCTGATTGTTTGAGCACTCGCACTAAGCAAAGCGTAATTCCTGCGGAGCAGGAGCGCTGAGGCTCCAGCATTTCCGCTCTCCCATCACCACAGGCTCTCTCCAGACCCGCTCACCACCACTCGCTCCGCGCTGCCGCGGGCAGGGATGCGCCCGCAGGGAGCGCACGGCGGGGCGGGACGAGCCCCGAAAAGGCTGTCCCTGGAAAAGGGCTCCCTTCGGAAAAGGCTGTCCCTGGCCGGGCGAGCAGCGTGTGCCGCCAGCGGACCCGCCCGCCCCGCTCCCGGCGCTGCCCGGCCCGGGATGCCCTGTCACCAGCGGCAGGCACAGCGCCGAGCCCCGGCCTCCAGGGAAACCAGACCGGGAGAACTCACGCCGGGAGCCGCAGATAAGCTGCGGAGCGGATCTTCCCGGAGCGGAGAGTGCTCCTCCGGCTCCGCAGAGCGTGTGCCCGGCCGGGGCCGATCCCGATCCCGGGAGCCGCCTTCCCATCCCCGAGCCGCTCCCGCCCCATCTCCCGGGAGCTGCGCTCTCCCAGACCCGCTACAGCGGCGCCACCTGCGGGAACGGAGAGGAAGGGAAGGGGAGAAAGGAGAGGAAATGAAAAAGGGAAGGATAGGAACATTTTTATGAGCCTGAGCTAGGCGTGTAGTGTAGCTTTGCCCTTGAAAAAGAGACAAGAAAAACAGCCGAGGTCTAACAAGAAAACGAGGGGGGAGACAAGAAGAGCTGAAGGTGAGAAGCGAATGCCAAGGAACTCTGAATTCAATGAAAAGTAGGGAAGTCCACATTTGCCACGTGCAAGAAGGCTTCTACAAGTGATAACTTGCGTGATTCATGTGCAGGGGGGAAAAATTGTATATTAGGACTAGAAGACAACAATAAAGTGGCACTTGCTTAATATTGAAAGGTGCAATGTCCAGTTCTCCATCTTCACAGGGCTGCTCTTGGCATAGGTACCTACACCACAGAGAATGTTCTGCTACAAGAACAAGCAAATACAGTTCAAGCAGATCAAATATTTCACCACCTTTGGATGGTGACAAGCATTCCAGAATGATCAACATGGTGTAGGCAAGAAAAAACTTACATTTGAAGAATGTATAGAAGTAGATAATTCATGGTGATGGCTGCAGCAATGATGGCTTAATCTGTGCTTTATGTTAGCTCTATCCATCCAGTCTAGAAAGGATGAAGACAGCCTGGTTCTAGAACTGGAAACCAAATGTCTTGTGACAACTGCAAGGTGGGCACACAGAGGCCAGGCTGGGACTGGAGTAGTAGGAAAGCCTTGCCACAGAAAAACAGGTCTCCAACTCAGGACAAGCAATGTGAATCAGCAAAGTCACTCTTGGGGGGGAGGAAAAGCAAACATATTTGGTGTGCAGCAGGAAATTGCTCTGTGAGACAAGTGAGTAATCCCTCTGCTGTATTGAGCACTGGTGAGGCTGGAGTGCAGCACCTTGGCCTGGGCACATGTCAAGAATGCTGTTAACTGGAAAGAGCAGCAGGGAGCAAACAGAGCCATCAGAGGGTTAGAAAACACAGCCTCCAATGAAAGATTAAAAGAACTGCAACTGTTTCATCTCCAGATGGGAAGACTGAGGAGGAGTAGGACCACCGTTTTCAAAGCAAGGGAGTAATTTGTTCTGCCTGCCCATTGTGAACAAGAAGTAATAGATATAAATTGTAGCAAACTTTTCTAGAGATAAGTGCAGGGAGACATTGAAACATATTGCCTGGAGGGAATGTGATGTATTTGTCACTAGAGAACAAATTAAACATATTTGGAGACTGATATAAAAAAAAATCAGAACTCTTACTGAAGACTACAAAAATATATAGTTTAATTATGTTATTTTATGAGAAAAAAAGACCTTTTTTACTTGAAACAAAAAAAAGGAACAATATTTCCATTTTTAAAGCTAGGTCACAGAATGAATTGAAAACCATGAGTATTTCTGTATGTCAGCCCCCTGTCAATGAAATGGAGGTAGCAATACACAATTTATGACACTGTGAGTCTATAATGCATTATTGCAACCTTGTGGGTGCTGGGGAAGGAGACAATATACAAATGTAAAATATCTCCAAGCACCTTCAGTTTTTTCATACTTGCCCTGCTTTAAATGCTGCATTTGTTTTTTCCTTTCTTCTCCAAAAGCTCACAGTACACTGGATCTCTCCTGGTAACTGAAGTACACCTCTTCCCAAAGAGGAGAAAACCAGAACTCACATGGTTTAATAGAACATATCAGTTGAGAAATACCTCTAGATTAAAAACCCACAAACCCTAACCATTAAACATCATATTACTACAAGTTTCTTTTATTATGTAAATTGTATCAGAAGAAATTTCTAATTCAGGAACAGTGATCTTTTCCTCTCACTTAGGCACATTAAAACATCTACTGAACAAAATTTACTTCCTCAAAACAATTAGAGAACATGTACAGCCAACACTAATAGTGGCTGTTTAGAAGAGCTGTCAAACCAAAGCAGAGCTGAAGTACCTCATTACTGCTTCCCTTCCAAAATGCAACAATGGAACTAGAGCCACTAGAATTTCAAATTTTTTTTTTTTGTTAAAGTTTCAAGAAAAACAATCCAGGGTAATAGGGCATACTGTATAATCCAAACAAATAACTGCAGATCCACTAAACACATTGATCCCAAGCTAAAACCATCTTTAGAAAGAATTTTCTGAACAAGGCTTCTAATCATCTTACTACAAATGTCTTCTTTTTGCAGATTTCTGACATGATATACCAAATAAATCTTGCCTCTTCTTGCCACACCAGTGTCCTGCTCTCCTGTCAGCTTGGCAGCCACTTCTCCAAGAACCACTACAGACACCCAGAAACCAAATTCCCTGTGGTACCAGCACTGTGGCTGGTATGGCAGCATAGTGGCAGTGTTCAGGATGGAAAATCTGCATGAGCAAAGCGATGGGGGCAGTGCTGGAGATGGAAATACAGCTGTGGCACACATCAATGCAAGGCCTGTCAGAAAACATTGGGAAGGTCTCCTTGATCCTCAGCAGAAACTTAATCCTCACTCCTGTTGTTTGCTCCATAAAACAGCATTTTCATGTCCAGATCTGACACCCATTCTTCCTGAGCATTTGCGTATAAATGATCTCTTCCTAAAGGGACTGGGATTATTTACATACACCTTGTTCCTCCTGTGTGCACCTATATTTAAATATTTAAGAACACAATCCTGGAAAAGTAATTTGAAAAGTAATTTCCTCTTTGCATACCAGCTGCTGAGATGATTAAGTCACTACTTATACAGCACTTTTTAAGTTCTCCAACTCTCTAGAGACCTCTTACATTTGGCATTATTTGTAGAAGTGCAAAATACCTAATTCCCTTCTAGCTTCAACTAGCAATCAACTCATCTTAAAAAAAACATATATTATTCTTACAAAGACAATATATCAAAACTGCTGCTATGTTCTACTGCGCCTTTTTCTTCTGCACTGCTTTTAAACTGATTACTTGTCATTTATTAAAGCTCTAGATGTGGCCCTCAGGGACATGACTTCGTGGTAAACTTGGCAGTGCTGGGTTAATGGTTGGATTCAATGATTTTAGAGTCTTTCCCCACCAAGATGGTTCTATGGAGACAAGTATAACAAAGTGCATATAAAAGCATACTTATAATGCTTTAATAACTATAGTTCAACATAGGAATTGTTTTACTTTGCTTCATATGCTAATATACACTAATATATTTAAAGATGAAGGCAAAATTTTGTCAAAGATGTGACCAGCAATCAAATGCTTATAGCACCCAGGATGCCAAGGAAAGTGAGACAAGTTTACCCTCACTTGTGCTTATCAAAAACCTTCTCTGCAAGAGGTATGATGTGGTTTTCGGCTATTAAAAAAAAAAAACCAACCACCAAAAACACAATGATAAGCAGAGATTGAGAGAGATTATCAAATATATTATTAGTGGGGCTGCTCAGTAGTACTATACATTATTTTGAATCTTGGCTTTCTGCAACTCTAAGATTTTAAATAGAAGCAGTGTCACTGCCATTGGTACTTGGGGAAATGTTTCAACCTTCTTCAAGACCTTTGAGAGTCAAGAGTCACTTCTCAGTCAGGTAATACAGTTTATTGAATCAGCTACAGAAAGGTCAAGAGTAAGGCACAAACCATTGTAGTGCTGCCTCATTTGGGGGTAGAGTCAATCTGAAAACTGGAACAGGGAAGGAAGGAAGCAAGCAAGCAGACAAATTCTCCTGAGAAATAGTGTAGGAATATGAACCAAGGAGGGAAGCTAAAGATAAAGGAACTGATTCACTGAGGTACCACAGTAAATGAAGCTGACCTGCAAACCGGAGGGCAATTGAGTTTAGGTGTGATGAGATAATACCTAGGAGAGCTAATCTGATATAGGAGGACCAAGAAGTGACAGAAGGGAAGAAACAAAATTTTATAAAACATCTAAATAAAGGAGATGGCATTAAAAAGTAGGCAAAGTCTGAGTAACTGTCACTGTAACCCTCATACCATTGTCACTACAACCTGTACTCTCCAGGTTATGGACTTCTGTTTTGCTACACAGACTTGTTTCCATTTAACACCATCCTTGCTAGACACTGAGACAGATTAATAGGGAAGAAAAAACCACAAACCAACAGAACATGATATTCCAATTTTGTTAAATATAAGGTGTTAATTATGACAACCCACAATTTTAAATATTTGATTTTACAGACACAATAATGTTATTACAAATTAGCTGTGTTTGGACAGATTAGACAGATATATACATTATTCTCATAAATGAGCATCTACAGAAACACTAAGCAATATATAATTTTAAAAAATATTTAAACAATAAGCTAAGTAGTCTTAGATTTTATATTTTATTATGAAAGAGTACTTCTATTTTGAACAAAGGAATGTTGGATTTATTAATGCTAACTATTTACTAAATACTCACCATTCTCAAAGCTGAAAATTATTCCAAAGCAATGGAATGTTTTATTTGTCCACTACACATATTAGAGCAAGAAGAGCCTCATTGAAACAGGCTCTTAATCTGCATTAAATTGAAAAGCTGTCAGTAAATATCATGCAAAAGACAGGACTATTGATATCAGAGTAAGAAACAGAAGTTCAAATACTGTTGTCCCAAACTCATTCCTAAGGAAAAGTATTTGGTTCAATTAGTGAAGATGACTAGAAGCACAGGAATGTAATGACAAGCACTCTTAAAAGCACTTTAAGAGAGACTGTGGATTTTCAGCCAAGATAGACACAAATCAACCTTGATTCAACTGAAGTCCTCCCATAAAAATGCTCTCCATGCCTCTGATGCTACAAACATTCAGATCCAGGGAGGTTAAACAGAACTGATTGAAGCTGCAGGACACCTAATGAACTGACAGAAGCCATTGTTCCAATAGACCAACACATCATAATTCAAGACTAAATCCATCTGCTTGCTGTAACTCCAATGGTGGCATAAGAGATCCTGTTTATAGCACTGTGTGAATAGTTTCTCTTCAAATTTGGGTGCAGGTTTTTTGATAAATGTCCTTGAACAGCTACAGAGGAGCTACTGAACAGTCCATCCAGCCTGAAGTGTTTGTAGGTCAGGAACTTCCTTGAGCCAAAGGTAGAGATGAAATAGATCTCTAATAGTCCTTTATGCCTTGAAAATGTGTCCACTAACCTTGCTGTCAGACTTTGTGAAGAACACAGCATGATAATGCAAAATAAATTGTGCGTAGTTCCATGCCAAGTTCCAGGATTAGCTGTGATGCAGAACAGATGAATTTTGGAAGCAGGATTAAATAAATTTCCTAATTAAGCAAGTTCAGATTCCTTAGGAAAGATACCGGGGTTAAGACAGAGTGAAGAATTTCACAGTAGTAGAAATAGACATGCACAGTGTCAAGCCAGTACTAGAATTAGCAGAAAAGGGGAAAAAGCAGGGGTTTTTCCTCTCAGAAAAATCCATCCAGATTTAGGAAATTATGATTAATTTTAGCAAATGACAAAAGTCAACAGTTTTTGACAGAAAGCAGACTAAAAAAATCTGAAAAATCTGCTTTTTCCCTTCTAAGAAGCTAAAGGCACTCAATGTAAATTAAACTGCTATAATGCCTGCTACCTACCCTGTGGCATATTAGATATTTTAGATGAGACAAGGAAGTCTGTAAGATGCACGATTCTGTAACGTCTGTTCAAAACCAGATGGGAACTATAGTTCCTTTTCAATACATCAAGGCATTGAGGTTTGGCACTAAGAATGTGATGGCTGCCCTCTATCTCAAACCACTTTTACTGTGGAGCTGCTCTTCTGGGAGCTATCACTGCACTCAGAACTGCCCAACAAATGTAAATGCACCTGCAATTTAAGCTTAGCCAGCAGACTGTGTTTCATGCACAAGTACCATGGACTAAGTTTGGAAGAAGGAATTGAAAACAGAATAGGGAACAGATGAATGAAAGGGAAAACCACCAAATTTTGGAAGACCATTACAGATTAGGTTAGGTAGTCCATAAGAGAACATGGAAAGGAAGTAAATGTGTAATAAACAAGAGCTAAAAAGTAATTTTCTTGGAGAACACCAGTTGTTTCATATAAGAAATGTATTACAAAAACTGCAAGACAAATTCTATTTTATCTTGCAGCAACACGTAATCATGCCTATCTGCAGGTAATTTTCTCCAGAGAAGCTAGCTCACAAAATTTCTGCTGCTTTTAGAGAATACTATTCTCTTAGTGATGAAGTAATTCTATAGGAAGCCCACTGATACTGAATCTATATTTGAGCTTGTATTTTAGCTCGGGTTAAAGACACTACATTATTCTAAGTTAAGGAACAGCACTGCTCCAGACATTTCAAGCCCTACTACTGCATGGCTCTGTCTCCCTGAGGCAGATGTCACTGGATCCAAAGAATGGATGCTTTTGAACTGGGAGAGATGTACTAGTTTTATTATTCAATTAACTGAGCTTCATGAATACACCTGGCTGTCTATAAATACCACTGCAGTGTCACAGCTCAGGGCTCTAAACTGTTGACATTAAAAAGAGGGGACATAATTTATCTCATTCTCATAACCTGGAATGTAAGTGATTTTGAAAGTGGACCATATGAGGAAGCTCAGCATCTACCTATAGTTTCATATTTTCCAAACAAGAACACTTTAAATTATAGAGCCACTTCTAACAAAACTCCAAAGTTATGTTCCTGATGTGCCCAGGACTCCCTCCTCAGAAAGGAAGTGTGGCCACAGCAGCTCTGGGGGCAGGAAGGACAGGGAAGATGACACAAACATCTGGAATATTTCAGACCAAAGAAAAGTACCTTTTTGTGGAAAGAACCATGTTAAGCAGCTGAAACCCATCATGTAAGACAGGGAAATTTAATGGAAAAAAGACTGACTCCTTCAACAAGATGAAGCTTGGTTCAGCTAAATGAGTTTATGGGCATGTAGTGAGGCAGAACAATAACACAAGCAACAGGCTGCACTAGGTTGTTAAGGTATTTCTGCAAAAATACTTCTGTGATTCAATTTGATAAATAAGTGAGAGGTAAGGGAATAAACTGCACATGAAGAAAACTTAAAATGTCTGAAATATGGGAGCAGGTATTGAGCTCGTTAATAAAACAGGAAAAAAATCTGTCAGTAAAACAATTTTCATTCATTCACAACCTGAATGCTTTCTCCCTTAATCTAAATAGTAACAGTCTTGAAGAAACAGAAAAAAGCTCCAAATAAAAGTTAAATAATTGACAATTAGAGTTTTTATATTTACAGTATTGCTTTACTCACTCAAGTGTAATAAAATTGAAAAATAGAATTTTTCTTAGCTCAAAAAACCCTGTAAAGATGATGTAAGGAGAATTTAGGAAATATGTTTTTGAAGAAAGACATCCCATCTGGTCTTGAATTTCCATGTTGACCAAGGAGTTAAATGGCTGGAAAATGGGTAGTGCACAAGAAATTCTTCATTACAAAATTTATTGTTTACATGCATTTCACTTATTTGTGAAGAATGAAATGTCTCAGGAGACCTCTTTCTTGCCCAATAATTTTACAGGCCATCTTTAAAATAAAGTGATGTGTAGACAAGAAAGAATTTAGAAGGAATAGCCAAACTTGATTGACTGAAGGTCTGGGATAAATCCTGACAATACTCACACTCCAAACTTACACAAGGTTGCAGTTGTGAAATGATGGAATTAGTAAAACAAATTCAAAATTACTGCAAAATCAGAAAAATAAACTAAAGGAAGCTGGTTAATTAAACACACTTGCCCCTTCACCTTGGGCCAAACCACCAGAGTATTTCGACCCCTTCAAAGTGCCATTGCAAAAACAACATTGAATATTTCTTTAGCAAGATAATATTTCTCTGCTAAAAATATATATATAAAATGGTGATTCTCTGCATGCACTAGGGACAAAGAGGTGTTGTTCAGAAATCCCAGCCTGCCTTTTAATCAATCCTGTGCTTTAACAAGCTGTCTCTCTTGCCTCTCGAATAACCTACACCTAGAAATGCCTTAGACTCTACACCACCAGCAGGGAAATCTCTCATCTCCTGAGCTGGCTTTTCCACAGCTCTTCTCCACAAAGACCACTCTACCACAGGCAATAGTTTCTAGTGTTTCACTTTTCTTACTGCTAGAAGGACCTAATTCCATAAAGCCCAAAGAAAACCTGTTTTTCCATGCTAAATAATTTCATCATTAACTGACAGACCTGCTAAATATCAGCTCTGAGAGTAACACAGTACAGCAAGAATTAGGCAACTCAACAACTGACTTAAGGAATAATTGTTTTATCATTACCACAGCATTTTCATGACAAAAACCCAAACTGATTTCCATTCTGCCCACATCACTCTCTCTATAGCTTTCCCCCCCCACCTTCTCTCCCAAATTTCTTTTAGCAAATCAGGAAAGGGTATTTCTAGTTCATCCCTGATATGGAATGGCAGGAGTAGAATATGAACATTTCGTTCTAATCCATTACTAGAAACTAAAATTGCAAGTCATACATTATTCCAGTAGCATGGAGGCTTTTAACTGCAATAGAGGCTAATTCTGGTCTCTGTGTTCCTTCTTCCAAGGGACAGAGATTTCTATTTCTGACAAGCAAGGAGAAAAATGACAACTGTGCTGTCTTTGTCAGCAGTCACATTTTTTACTGAACTGTCACTTCCCTCCTCTGCAGCATGGAAAGACAAACTACCTGCAACACTGTCTACAGACACCAGCAGCATAATTTTGTTTATGCCTGGACTTAAAATCAGCAGCAACATCAACATACTAATTTTTCTATAAGCAGGAAGAATATTTGAAACCAAAGTCCCCATCAGAACAATGCACTCGATCTCCTGCCTATAACCTTCCATTCTTACAGATACCGGTGGAAAAGTTGTGTACATTTAACCACTGCTGTAAACTTCAGCTAGTGCAAGTCATTTCTCCATGGAGAGTTTAGATCTGTCCTGTAGCAAGCCAGCAACATCATTAGTGTTCTGTGTCAGGCAGAAAGTTCTAATAGTGGTGCTCAGCATCACAGGGACTCTGAGACATGGCTGAGTTGAAAAGTGCACAAACTCCTTTTTCAGTGCTGAACAATGTTAAATCACGCAGGTGACTCCTGGAATGGTTTCCTTTTTTCACCCAGCCTATGCAGGGATTGTGAAATACGAGTACACAAACAGATAAACCTTCTGTAATGGGAATGGAGCCCTTTAAAAATCTGCAGGCCACTGAGTTTTGGGGGGAGTTAGACAGTTCTGTAGAATTTCCAGCCTCCCTACTCCCTCTAAGCAAATTCTTGTCTCACTGGTTATGCCAGAAGTAATTTCTCTCACTACAGAACAACTTCCATTTCTTTTGCTTTAATTAAGACTCCTAGCCTTCAGGTAATTCTTAATGTGTGAGAGTATTGATCCCTTTTCAGGGGTGTGGTAAGTATCAAGACATCTTCTAAGTGTTACAAGTCTCTGTGAACCTCTGAAGCACATCCCAAGCAAAAAAACCCTTCCATATTGCCAAAGGACATATTCTGCTGTGAAAGAATCTATTTCCTCAGCTTTTAAATTTATTTGATTTTCAAGTGGTCCACGGAAAATCTAATGCTCATAAGTTTTCCCAACTATGTGCAAGATCCAAGAAATGGCCAACAGTGCAGGTAGACTATTCTGACATATTTCCCCAGGGATCTGGGGTGCTTCTGCCCTCTTTGAAACTGCTTGATGAGTCAGTCCATATTCCACACACATTTTGTGCAGAACCATTTTGACATTCAAAATCCTAAGCAGAAATTCTCAAATCATTCTGCTCCACCCCATTTGAACATAAAGCACAGCGCTGAAATATTCTAAACAGAAACTAGACCACCTCCTGGTGAGAATTTTCATATCAGCTGGTTCTGGTTCTGCTGGCTCACACTTAGCAAAGTCAAGCACCATGATTATCTTGTGCAGAGCAGGAGTATTCAGCAACTGAATGTGGTCACATGGTTCTTCAGACCCACAAACTTCAGCAGGTACCATCTCTCCTCAGGAATTTTCTTTAAAAATAACTCTCTCTGGCCATGAGATTAGTGTGACTTGAGCTTTGAGCTCAAGTTCTACCTGTCTTATCAGGCTGAAGCACCACATTCTAACAATCAAGACATTTACCATGGTCAACACTGTGAATTTAAGAATTCTCCTTCTCCCCATCTATTCTCCATCCTCCAGTTGTCAACAGTTTTTTCTTCTTCACTTCATTCTGAGCATTTTCACACAGAAACACATGCTGTACTCCCCTGCCCTTTCAGGGACTGCTTTCAATTGTGTTTTATTTCTTGTGCTTTTAAATACAGTTTTCCTTAATTTTAGTATAAAGACCTTGAGAATCCTTCTGGTTTTAGAGAGGGTATTAGGTACTTTTTCTCAAGTTTTAAGAACTACACTGCTCAATAAATTTAGCTCTTCATATTCCAAAATGACAAGGGTAAGTGAAGTTCCATCATGTGAATCATGAAGTGATAATGTCTTTAGTTCTGCCCCAATCAGAAGTGTAACTGTTTCAAGCTTGCAATAATCATGTTCAAACATATTCAGATTATAATTACTTTTCTTCTGATAATGATACCCTGTCTGATTGGATGATTACCTATTTGACTTTGATAAGTCTCAAGGTCAAAGAAGATAATTACAGACATCTGTTTTCTAAGAAAAATAAACTCTTGGAAAATAATATTTAAAGTGACATCTGCAAATAAGCATTTTAGAAGCATGCTGGTAATGTGAAAGTCACAGACAAGCAAATAAAACAGAAGTAAACTTTAAAGTCACCAAGTGTTCACACTTCTTCTGTAAATGTGCAAATTTTCTTTTGTTACTTACATAAGCATAAATAACTTCAGTCCGATCAGAACACTTTAAAGTAAATGTTAAGCATAGCATAAAAGTAAATGAAACTCAAGTAATGCATATTCCCTACAGTTTAAACCATTCCAGTAGGCAACATCTGTTTGAAAAAGAAAACAGTTTGTTTAACCACTAAGTGGTAGCACATTATGTGCCCTACCTGTTGCTATTTCTAAGGAAAGAGAAGGAATTGTAGTCTGAAAATAAGACAAAGTATTTCAGCTCCTAGCACACAGTGATCAGAATGGACTCACTTTTTCCTTTTTAGCTATCATGCTTCCCCATATCCTGACCCACAGTTAGAATCAAGGCTGAGGAATACTGAACATTAATTACTAGAAAACACACAAATCTGGAGCAAAAGGCACCTGTGTTTGTTTCTGGAGGAGGAAGAAGCAGAAGAAGAGCTACAGGACTTAAGGTTCCTATAAAACAAATATAGTTCGCTTGGATTGCCTTGTATCCTCTACAGTTTTCTCTTCAGGCAAATGAAAATAAAAGTGCTGTCAAACCAAGATACTCTGCTTAAATTAATGAAAACTTAGTCTAACCCCAGTCTTAACCCATTTCCCCTATTTCTTCTGCATCAACAAAATCCTGTAGTTTCAACAGCTCTTCTCCACAGCAGACACTCAAATAGAGACTTGAAAAGAAATCTCTGCACTCCTAGCTCATCTACAAGAATGTAGATTTAAATTTATATTTTTTAAAAGGTCAAAAATTATACTTGAGAACTTTCTGGATGCTTCCCAGTGATGCAGATCTAATTTATGTAGTTCAACAAAACACAGAAATCACCATAATCTACTAAAGTAATCTTCTGACAAAAGAAACATTCTCCTTCTGTTCTTTGTAATACCAAGCCATAATAGGATCAGCTTCAATACAATTACTTCAAATATTCTGTTAGATCAGTGCACAAAATAATCCATTTATGTTGATCTGTAACATTTCCAGTTTCATGCAACTTTACCTCGCAGTAAATTCCTAAATTCTTATGCTTAGAATATAAATAATGAAAAGAAAATCAAGATACTGTAACTTATCATCAAGTCATCAACAGCATTAGATTCAGGATGCTGTCAGCTAGTCCACATATTTGGAAATTCATCTAGATGGGTTTTTATTTCATGCACTGAAATACTAAGTCAAAAGATCAGGGACCTGAAAACTTAGAATCTATCCCCCAAAAGAATAGCTACACAGCTCTATTTAATTTTAAAGTACCAAAAAAGGTCCTGATCTGAAGTTATGCAAATGGAAAATACAGAGATGTAGGTGGGTTTTCTACATGCCTTGAAAATCTAAAAATCCTGACAGTCACACAGTAGTGGCTAGATCTTCTTGAGGTAAAGTCTGATTTTCAGGATTGTGCTATAGCCCTAATTATTATAGTAAACACCTCTTTTTTGAAAAAAAAGTCTGCTTTCAATTACCAAGGAAATGAGATGCTGAGGACAATCGCATTCAAATTTTCAAAATCAAATTTTTAATCTTCACTAGAAAACTGAAAATTTTTTTTTAAAAAGTGCAAATGAGTATTTGACAAGTACTGGAAAAGGAAGAGCAAGTGAACCTCAAATGAGAACAGAGATGATCAATGGGATATACTAACTCTAACAAAAGTTTGTATTGTTCAAATATAAAATTACAAACAGCTCTCCAGAGCAGGGAAAGGAGTCTAAACAGATGAGCCAGAGAGATCATAGGAGAAAACATATTCCCGAAAGAGAAAGAGAGAGAAGAGCACCAGACCTTGCCCAAACTTATCCTAGACATTTTTATTGGTGATACAGTTTGAATTTCTGTCTTCTGGTTTCCTAGTGTCTCAGTCTCTAAGAAGCATTCCTCTTCTTCTGCTTCCACAGTAGCACAGATTAAAAGAAAACGTGGCCCTGAATAAAGGGCCACTTACAAACTTACGGACCATTCCAACAAAAAAGAACACTGATATTTTAGTTTCTGATATGCACTAGCTCTTAAGGACTTGAACATGCACATGCCATCTTCCCAGCCACAACACCCAAATAAGAGGGTATAACAAATGCAGAGACCCAGGCTGTGTGTATAATAACTGGGCTGTCACAATATACACCAAGTATTTTAACCAGTAATAAACACATATTTACAAAATAGTTAGGAAAGTTTTGAACTTGAAGTAAAAAAAATAATGAATCTCTGGCAATGAACAACAAATGGCAAATTCTTGTTCCTGATACAGATATCCCTGTTGTAGTAATTTCACAAAAGTGAAGCTGGAATTCCAGTATATTTAATTGTTATTGTGATGCCTATTGATATCTTTATTGAAATAGGAGACCCAGGTATAAATAACCCCAAGATAAGAGTTAGATGTTATTCAAGTCTCTCAAGTGGCATTGAACCTATGGGCGAAGTTAGGTTGCCACTCATGAATCAAGGATTATATATTAGCCAGCCAAACATTTTACCTCATGAATATTCAATTTTCTTTCTTCCATAAGCAACCTAAGCAAAGAAGAGGTTTCTGGGATCCTCAAAGATAACTCAGGAGTACACATTCTTCTGTTGCAACACAATTGACAGGAAAAGAATTTGCATTTCTCTGATTATTGCAGAAGACCTTGTCTGACTCCTTGGATTGTGAAATCTTAACAAGATAGTAGAAAAGAGAGATCATGTCACCTACAACCTCGTATGACAGGTTACATGATTTCTGAGCTCTCTTTGTATTCCTTCCTCTTTCTTACACCACCTACTGCTCTCTTCAGGAACAGAAGGAGCCACACATTTATTCAGAAATGTAAATCTTGCTTCCCCCTGTAAAAAATGTGTCGCACTTTGTGGGTTTTTTGGTCCTTCAGTAGCAAAGTCACTCTACCTAATGAGTTCCCAGGTCTCAGCACTGCTCTCTTGTATCTAAAAATCTCATAACACACAACTGCAACTTTTGTGAATTCAGGACTTATTATCATCACCTAACCAAGTAAAAAGAGCAGCTATCAAAACATTTTCTTGTTTGGAACAATCCTTCCCTCATATCCTTGGCAAGATTTCACAGGGAAATATTCCAAGGAAGTTCTGAGCTACAAGCTGCTTTTCACATGAACTCATAATTATTACATAGAAAAGATTGTTTGGGACCATACTAGAAAGATCCCTGATAACAGAATATAGTGATGAGTCACTAGGACTCAATGCTTTCTATCTGTGAAGTGTAGTGTTGAGACAGAATTACCTATCTTTTTAATCACATAAATCAATTGACATTAAAGCTTTATTCCATGGATTAAATGTCAGAAGAGGAAAAGGCCCAATTACCACCCTTAGATATTCCAGAGAGCAGCAAATTCTGTGATCACTTGCTTGCCAGAGTCTGTCTGTAGCATTAACTAACAAACTGGTTTACTTGTACATGAACTGGGAGAAAATGATGTACTAGTTACTCCAGCTAATAACATTTTCAGTAAACAACGCTTAAAAGAATCCAAACATTGTTATGAAGTAAGGAAGGAGAATCAAATCAAACTTCATTAGCAAAGTGGTTACCATCACCAAAACACAGGGCTGGTGAAAACCCATAAATCAAGGCTTGGTTAATACTCTAAGCCCAGTCTGTTGCTCTGCTGGAGTTTGAGGCAGAGGTGTTTCTAGTAAACCCTGCAGGCCCTGATGGCTCAGTTTAGCTCATGAGAATCATCACCTCTAAGGCTGGATGCACAACACCCTTTCAGTGTCACCAAGGCTCCTGATTTGAGAGCCACTGAAATAATGAAGAAAAAGACTTTCACCTTATGATCAGATATATGCCATGCCATCTGGCTGTGGTATGGTGACATATGAAAGCAAGGCTAAAAACCTTCTTACAGTTTATTCTTTACCTCTTTCATCTGTCTTTTCACCCTTTCTCCCACTTCCTCTGAAATTAACAGTTTGACAACTGTTTCAATAAACACCTGCTTGAGGCAGGTGACCTGTACTTTCCATTAGAAGTTAATGTGCTCAGCACAAGCAGACAACCTGTATGTCTTATGTTCTTACTGGATAAGAAATCTAAGCCATGACTTTTCTTACCCATCCACACAGCTAAAACTCTGATTCTCATCTTGATTACCACAACATCCTTCTCCTTGGCCGATGCAGTCTTATCTGCTTTATTTCATTCAAAATGCCACTGCAAAGATAATTTCTCTTGTTTTTTTCTTTTTTTTACTGGGCCATCTCTTTCTCCTTGTAGTTTTCAAATAGCAGCTGCTTCTCTACTACAAACTCATTTTGATGGCTCAGACTTCTCAGTTCTCCTCTTCCCTCACATTCTTGTGCCTTACTAAGATGCTCCACTCTGATCTCACTGCCATGCAAACTTGGATGTTTAATTGTTGTAGTCCCAAACTGGTGATTCCCTAAAGACTGTTGCAACATAACAATACTTCCTGGTTACCTTTCTCCACAGTTTTCCTTTGATGCTTTAAAGAAAACTTTGACAGCAGTCAAGTTGTGAGTGTGCTGAAAACACTGCCTGGCATAGAGGCAACATTATTCCACTGTCCCTTCATGTTTCCAGCTCTTTTTAGTTTCTCTTAATTGCAGCCTCTTTGGAGCAGTGATCCTTTTGTTTGTTTTGTTTGCATTTGTACAGCATCAAACACAGTGAACCCTCCATCTTTGGCTAAGTATCAGGTATACAACATAACTATAAACAATAATGAAATTAAAGATGTTCACAGTTTCATTGAGAAAATACTGCAGGGCAGAGCCTGAGGAGCTACCAGTAAAGCTCAAGTCATATTTGTTACAAAGGACTACACTTACATAAATTTCCCTGTTACATTTTTTAATTTCTACAGAAAATGGTTATATTTGTAGGTGGCATTTCTGGCAAAAAGTTTTTTAAAAATATATTTTGTCAGAACTCAAAAACACTTCAGAGCTAAAAAAAATTTTGAAAAGCATTTTTACAGGGCTGTTGACACAGCTGTAAGCAAGAATCTCACAAATGACTACGCTCTACATTAAATCCTGAGATAAGTTATACTGTGAAGGCAACTATGGCACAGGGAAACTCAGCATTACAAACATTGCTATGCTTATTGAGCCACCAAAATATCTATATTACCAAGAAATAATATTTATTCATATATCCAAAGGCCAAACTTTTAAAAGCTGTATGCACAGATGACAACTGCATCACTTAATTGAGTCTCATCACACAAAACTGACTTAACTTTGGGATACGTGCTGTGGATATTAGATTCACAGCATAAAAGTGCTAAAATTAGAGGTGAACAACAACAAAAAGTAGAACTTGAAGTGTTGCAGTTTGATTTCCTTGCTCCATGTGTGTAAGAATTCATTGCTGAGTTTTGTTACTCTGGCACTCCAAGAATCAAGCAAACATTCCCACCAAAACAGGAGCCTCCATGGATTTGTTCAGTTCCACTTTCTAGTCTCAGACATACATTCCATGAAAACACTAGAGCCAAAAAATTACAAAAACTGCACAAATATTAGTCAATTCGGCAGAATGAAATGCAAATTAACCACTCTTGGACTCCCCAGTTAGTCTGCAGTAACTGATGATGGATGCATTCCTAGCATGTTACAAGCACTGTGTTAGCCTAGCTCACCTTGGTGAACAGCTTTGTGAGTGTAGGGGAACACTCACTGCCTCATCCATAATTTAAAATCAATGGCACTATATCAAGGCAATGATTTAGTAAAATGTATTTCTCCATTAGTTACTGGTAATGAGAAGCTGACCTTGCACTCTGCTGACCCAAGTAACAACTGTCATAGCAACTTCAATTAAAGAAAAACTAAAGTCTCTCAGTCAGACTTTTTCAAACAAACTGAAGGAAATGCTTCCTTTCAAAAGGAAAAATAAAAAAAAAAGAAAACACTGCTCTCCTTCGGATCTGATATCAACTCTCTCCAGTTCAGATTATAGCAAGAAAATCCCTTCTGGAGGAGTCAAGCCTGGTATTGTGTCCTTTAGCTTGATACCCATGGGTCCATCTTTGGAATTTAACCAAAAGAATAATGATTTAAAATCTTATCTGAATGATACCACCCTGAAACACCACACATCTCATGCCATGCTTGCTATGGATCTGGAGAGGGGAATATTTACTACACTTATTCAGCAGTCCTTCAAACCAGCTTCAATCTAAATGACAAGGGACCCACTTCCAGGCACTTACTTAGGGACATGATAAAATGGCTTGGAATATCTTCCCTACTTTCATTAGAGAGGAAAACTTGCATACAATAACTGCCAGATAAACAAAACAGCTATAAAGGTCTGAGGTCCATACACATGCAAAGCATACAATACACAGAGCACAATTAGCATTAATGAAAGTCAAACTCAAAACCTTTTCTTCAAGATAATGTAATTCCCACCCAGGAAATTTGGTAAGCAAAGCCACTCAAACACAAATATAAGAGATAACACCTTGTAACCACTTCCACAGTCCCAAAAAGAGAAAAAAAACCCCTAAAACTCTAAAAAAAAAAAAAAAAAACCAAGAAAAAAAAACACAAAAAAACAAGAAAACACAACCCTTGCCTTGATAAAACATTTTTAAAGGGAAACATAGGAACAAAGTGACTACGCCACCATTTAAATGCTGGGACTCATGGATTTAAAGTACCAGAATTTTTCCTTAATACATGCAGATACTTCACATTGGTGTTCAGTTTCTGCCACGGTTCACAGGCATCCTTTTAACTTGCATTCCTTATCACAAGTCATGCATTTTTAAAAATAAAATCCATGAAGATTCTCACATAATTTGTTCAGTTTCTTTTTTTAAAAAAAACCAACTATTTTAAGACTTTTGATAAAACTAAGATCTATGCATAATTCTACTAAAGTCACCAGGAAATAGCCCATTTTATAGGGGAAAAAATATGTCCAAAGACCACTTCTTTCTCCAAATACTGTTTTTATTACATATGAAAACATCTCTCATTCTCAACTGAGATTTCCCTGCTATTGTATTGTTATAAGTACTATTGATCATCAAGTCCATTAAATGCATTAGTCACATTAAATAATTCATGTCTCCAGACCAGCGTTGGCCACAGATGCCATCAGCAATAACCCTCCAGGAGACTTGCACTAAAGAAAAGCCAGCATAGCTGCAGCTCAAATAGACAACATCCAAAAATAAGCAAGAAACAAATGACTGAGCAAATGTGTTACGTGACTGCATTCCACTGCAGCTTCCTCTAGAAACCAGATGTGTGACAACAGAAACTTGAGACCTTCAAATGAGGTATCTAAATGCAAGCAACAGTAACATTTATTAAAGTATGAGGCTTTGAAAAACAGATATACATGCATGGACTTGTTCACTCTTTGACACACACCTTATTCTGGAGAGTGCTCCAAGTAAGGAGCAGCAGCCTGCTTATGTGCTTTGGTCACTGTTTCAGCAGAGAAAATGACAAATGCCATATTTTTTTCAGTTAATAAATCATCAAGGGCTTGGAATTCTGCCTGGTACTTTGGACCCGGTTTTTATTCACCAGTTGAACACTACAGGGCTATGATCAAGCCCAAATCCTCCCTTGGTACACACACAGAGTACCCAAGATCAGCATATGCAGTTCCCCACATGACCCTCTCCAAAAAGCCTGCAGCAACAGCAGCAGCCTGGTAAGAATATCCAATGAAGTTCATCAAGCCCAGAGCAGGCAGGATTCAGGCCATGAAGAGCTCACACCTGATTTTGCAAAAGAGGTTTGAAATGGTAAAATGCTTTATGTATCTCCCCTATTTTTTCTCCTGATAAGTGGTAAGGCTCTGAGAAAAGGCACAGAAGAGCCGGTAGGCTGACACCCTGCCGGACTGTGTACCAATGTCTGCCTTGCTGCTGCAGGACAAGGCATGCACTATAGTCCTGAAACCAGCCCAGAAATTTGTGCTTAAATCCCATTGCTGAAGTACTCAAACTGGAGATCTCTGCACTTAAACTGTTGTGCAGAAAGTTTCTATGGCTGCATTGAGATCCACTCATTTCTGTGAGTCTCTTACAAAGTAAACATCTATTAGTATTATATGCATTTAATTGTTTGTTAATCAACAAACTTCCTTTGGATTAAGTCTCCCCCATCCATTTGACAATGACAATTTTAATGGTTACACATTTAAAAGCTGAAATGTTTTCCATTTATCTGCACTATGGAACAGAAGCAGCAAGCAGGTCAGCTGGTTACAGACCTGGAAGGGCCTAGGGATGCCCAATAAGAAGGAAGAGTTTGTGTGTTCTGGGTCACACTCCCTTCAGAAGGATGCTAGTGGTCAGATGCATCGCCACAAGCAGAAAGAACACACTCTGGGATAAGGTATGTACTGCCAAATGCTTTACATCTCTGTATTCCAAAGTCATGGAGGAAATATTTAGTATGACTATAGAGTCATGAAAGAAAAAAGTGTCTCATTTTCTACACTGGTACCCTCTGGTGAGCTAACCAACAATTTCCTAGTGCCTTTAATGAGCACTGTGAAATATTATCAGAGATGCAGAAATTACTTGAGGCCTGTTCCTGAATTACTGCCATCTCCAGAATCATAGATCAATGGACTGAAGCAGAAAGCTTTCATTCAAAGAGAACAGCAGATTGATCATCCCAAAGTCCTGGGAGGAGTCCTGTTCTGCTGCATGCTGCACATATGCTGAAGCACCTAGTTCAGAATGATGATGTATCCAACAAAGGAACGGGAAATGGAAAAGCACACACTAGGGAAATATACATAGGCTCACCCATTTCCCAGTCACTGTCTGGTTTACAGAGGAATCATAACAATTAAACTTTAGGGAGTATGTGAAGCTGTCTGAAGCAGATTTTTTTTTTAAACTTAGAATACAGATGTTCTCCAATTGTAGAAAGACACAACAGGAAATCTGAGAGAGTAGAAAGCACAAGTGTGAAGGAAAGTGGGTCTATTTTAAGACATACCTACCAGATGTTATGAACAAGTCATTCATTTTGCAAGAGCAGATCCAAATTTTTTTTAAAATTTACTCATGCAGAAAAGAACAATATGTATGCATTTGTAAAAATCAAGTGTAGTAAATCAGAGGATATGAGTACAAGTGGGCAGCTTTGGATGGTTCCTAGGTGGCAATTTTGGATGCAGCTTCAGAAGCAGCATTTGCAAGTAATGATGGGCATCTGCATAGCATGAGCATCTTGAAATCTATCTCAAAATTTGGAAGACAATCTCAGCCACAACATGGCTTGTAAATACATTAAAGTGGTAGAGGTGAGTAAGAAAAAGCTGAGGAAGAAAATAAACATTTAGGATACTTACTAACATAAACATACCTCAGTTTACTGATTAAAACTGTGAATAACACATTTAATACACTTCTGTTGCCACCTAAGGAAACTGCTGTTCTGCAAGTAGGTTACTGTTCCACAGTGTCAGCCTAGCATTGAACACCCTGTGAGTTCACTGGTATGATTAATGCTTTATTAGCATGCGCTAAACACATGCCAGAGCTCCTTCTGTCAAAGTTCATTAAAAGACAATAGGACTGGAAGCTGCCATTTCCTAACAAGGCATGTAGTTTTAAAATGCTGTGGTTTTTATAAAGTGGGAAACTGATATGTTGGATACATCTTAGAATGTTTTGCATAAGAAAAATAACTCCAAATGCTACTCTTTGCACAGAGCTTATTGTCTCACTTGGAAAAAAAGTAAAGATGAAAAGGAGTATTTTTGGGTTTTTAAATGTGTTAACTAAAAGCAGAAGAATGCATTTCCTAAGAATCCAAAACATAGTTTTCTTAGTTCAGTGCTGCAGCAGACTTCTCATTAAGGGTAGAAGTGAGCCAAGACACAGACTCTCAACAACATAAAGGGTCCTGGTTTTTTTATTCTTTACAGCTTAGCCATCCTGACTCTGACTACAGCAAGCTCCTACTTGGGTAGGGTCCAACTGCAGACTCTGCTGGCTATTTCCTGCTCAACTGTGACTGCAAGCATTGGTTTGCAGACTCTGACCACAGGCTTTCACCTAGCTCAGCTGTGACTGCAGGCTCTGACTCCATCAGACTCAGACCAGCCTCACAGCAGATCTTTCACAGCAGCAACTCCCTCCCTTGTTTCATTTTTCTTTGTGTCTCTCTGGAGCCCTCCTTCTTCCTCAGGGTTACTCTACCTCCAAGATTTCCTGACCAGCCAACCCACTCCTTTCATCACACTTATCTTTATTAGTCACAGCTGCAACCCATTGGGGGCAAGGCTGTTCCTCTTCTTTGGTAATTAATACAATTGTGACTTATCAGGGGCAAGGTCACCTGTAATCTCTTCTTCTACCCCTACAGTTCAGAATCCTTCAGTGGCTTACTACACTGCATTGCTTACATCATACACATCCACATTTGCAAAACTTGTGTTCAAGTTAGGCTCTTGATCAAATCACTGTATACAAAAAAGCAGAATACATTAGGACTGCACAGTGCACCCTGATGGAAGATCAGCCACTACAACTGTATTGCAACAAGGATCTTACCAACCAAGAGTGCTCAGACTCTGTCCCTGCATTCTCTGAAAGCAACCGTAACTTTCTTTTACTTGAGTGTTTTCCTGACTTTAAAAAAATCCCCAAACTTTTCTGTTATTGATACACAGAATGTACCAGAGCAACAGCAGGCACATCTAGAGGATTACACCTTTGGGACAAGGAGTCAATGAGGTTTTGCTAAGCAGTGAAGACAGCAAAAATATCTCTCTACTGACTAAACACTTCTCTCTTTGAAACAGTCACTGAAAATTGTTTCCAAAAAGCACTGCATCTATGGAATCTGAGAGATAAGAAACTAGCACTGTCATAGGAAACAACTGAAGCAGGTGAAGAGGGCTGTTGAATGTTTGGATGTTGTAGCTCAGTTTAAGTGCTGAACCCTAAATAAAGGAGTGGTATTGAAGTCTGCCTCAACCATGCTGCTATAAGCACTGTTACACTGTTGATATAAATAGGAGTCACAGCACATGCTGTGGCTTCACTAGAATACTCCATAAAGCCATACTTAACTCAGAGCCAACTTTCTTTTCAGGTCACTATTAAATCACTTTAATTAGAAAACAGCTACACAGTACTTACAGTAATAAAAATGCAAACCTACTACCAGGGAGGTTTAGCTACAGTGTTTTAAATCCAAGGATCCACATCCTTATGCAACTGTGTCCTTGACACAGAAAAAGTACAAAATCCTGGGCTTCATTTCAGTACCAAGCCTGAAGACAACCTTGGGCATTTATCTATTGCTTTCATGGCCATCATAACCAGGCAGCGATCTGCTGATGGGTTTGTTATCAGCCCTCATCAAAACCAGGCCAGCACAAGACTATCTGAACTGATGTTACTGCTATAAAGCCAAACAAAAGGCTCAGGAGCAGCTGTACAAGATGCTGTCCCCATGCTTCCCCTACCTTCAAACTCCTCTGCCAGCTCCTAACACCTACTTCAAAAGGCAGCCACACAATCTCTCAGCAACCCACCTCTGCTCAACTTGGTAATGAAGCCCTCAGAAGGAGGAACTGATATTTTATAACCAAATTAACTTTTACATTAATGTCTATTACTCCAGTGAAAATAATTCACTTGTGGAAATAACTAAACTCCTTTATACTCTGACAGCTAATTCCATTACATAGCTTTCTTTTCGGCTTTTTCTTCCTTTATTTACTGCTGCTCCTTTATGTTCCTCCCTTTAAAAGAAACATGGTGACAGAAAGAACTGGATACATGGTATCTCCTGTCCAAAGATTTTTTTTCACTAGTAAAATGTCAGGACACCACCAAAGAACATGTTTCTTACCATAGCACTCCTAAAAACAAGCAAGTCACAGATAATTCTACAGCACCTTTAAAGCTATAGAACACAGGTGCATGGTTAAATATGAAGACTGTTTGGGACAAGAAAGAAAGAAGATCACACAGTAGACTCCTTTTAAACTCCATTTCTATGTCGGTTAATGGGTCTTCCACAAGCAAGCTGTGTAGAGTCTCCCACAAACCTGATTGCCAGGTCCTCATGGGAAGCAAAGGGCTTCTAAAAACAGTGCAGGTCTTAAGGCCCATATTGTCTTTGTCTATATTCACATGCACACAGGCAAATATATGCACCCAAAGACACAGATCTGTACCTTCTCTCCCTGCTTCAGAAGCACTGACTGAAGAAATAAATCAAACAAGCCATCCGTCCAAAGGCACTTCTTTCACAGAGAGGTTTAACAAGCTCTAAAAGAGAGCAGGGAGCCTCACTTTTGAGCCTTGGAGCCTTGACTCTGTAGGGCAGGACAAAAAAACTCCTCAAGTAACCTGCCTGCTCTTTGGTGCCAAATGGAGTGGCATGCACTTGGCACAAATTCAAGAGCTTGATTCCATAAATTGCAGGGATTGGTGCATCTCAGGAGACAGCCCAACTCCTCCCTGAACTGTATACTCTCTCAACAAGAGGTGTCTTCCTTACTAACTCTCACTAAAATACAGCCTTTACTCAGCAACACTCCTACTAAGGGCTTCAATCTGAACATGGCTAACTGTAACTTTTGAGATGGACACAATTGACTCCATCATCAGTCCCTTATTTTTTTAAAAGCTTCTCATGTGCACTTTTCACAGGCAGCTCCCCACGAGACTGACTCCACCCCTCCTCTCTGCAAGTTTCCCCTCTTCCTTCTGCATGACTGGCTAACCCAATGTGCCCCTCACACAGCATCTCCTTACCTTGTTTGTCCCTTGCACAACCACATGTCCCTTCCTCCTCGCAGCAAGCATAGCCCACACACTCCATCTACCTGACAGCTAGCTGACCCACTCTTTTATAACCCCCATCCTCATTGGGCAGGCAAGGCTGTCTCCATTTCTCTGCAATCAGTACAGCTGTAATTCATTGAGGAAAATTGCCTTCTGCACTCTCCTTACAAACCATCCTCCCACAGATAACAACTTCACAACATCCATATTTACTTGGCTGCTGTGACAAGCTGTCTAAAACCAGCTAACAATTTACACTGAAACTGTATCTACCAGAAGGTACCTGCATGGCCAAGAGAACAATATTGATATAGGCTTGAGAAGTTGATTAAACCAGTCAGATGGGGGCTTCACAGTTCATGTAAGATACAGCCCTCAAGTTCCTCAAGCATATAATTTTTAAAAATTCAGAGGTATCAGATTAGCAGATTATGTAATTGCATGTGCTTTTAGAAACTGACCTTCCAAACTTTGCTGAAATGCTTCTACCATACACAACATGTCTAAGAATAATAAAAGACGCAATGAAGACAAAAGATGAGAATGTTTTCTAGCTTTATCATCATGAGAGCTTTGAAGCATGCTGCTGCATCCTGGAAAGAAGAAAATAAAAAAACCCAACTGATCCAGATACCCTTCGTGATACTCAAGAATATGGAATGAAACCAGTAGGTCTCTTCACAGAGTATCAAGAATCATAGAATATGCTGAGTTGAAAGGGACCTATCAAGATGATCTAGTCCAATTCCTACCCTTGGGCAGGAGAGTCCAAGACCAATAAGGTAAATTTTGAGCTGATTCTGATCTGTATGAAACAAAAAAATGAGCAGCTCAACACATTTCTGAAAATGCAAGATGTGCTTGGTTTTCAATAATGTCTGAAAGCAGCCCTCATTAGCTTCACTGACACCAACAGAAAACCCTAAATAAAAAAAAAAAAGGCAATTAAAAGATCAGAAAAAAGAAACTAAAAAGTAGCATAACATTTATAATTTTTGTAAGCTGCACCAATTCCAATGCTTGGTGTCATTTGAGTAGCAGTGGTGCCCCCCAGAACTTGCTACTGGGCCCAGTCCAGTTTAATATCTTATTGATCTGGATGAGAAGGTTCGAGTGCACCCTCGGTCATTTTGCAGACAACACCAAGCTAGGTGGGAATGTTGATCTGCTGAAGGGCAGGAAGGCTCTGTCTTATGTCTTTTGTCCTGCAAAGTTATATGCATTGCCTCTGTACACAGAAACTGTCTCAGAAGTCCAAGATTACAGCCAAAAGTGTGAAAGGCAAACTGTAAATTCAAAGAATTCTCATTCAACAGTTGGTCAGTGCTTCACAAAACCTGAATTTTACTTTTAGTGAAACTTCAGAGAGGTTCTGAATTACAATTAAGAAAGAAAGTATTCATCAACTCCCTTAATTTACAGTCTTTTTCTGAGTACAACATTTAGAAAATAAAGGACAGGTAAATTCTGAACATGCACCACCCTGAAAATAGTGATTCCACTATTCACTATTCTGTCTCCAATCAAGGCCATTCTATGTTTTCAAATTAATTGCAAGAAAACATTTTGTTCCAGGAGTACCAACAAAAGATTCTGTTAAAGACATTCTTAAAGTAAGTAGTTTGAGGTTAATTTTTAATTTGTATGTTCAAACTATTGAATTAATATCCAACATTCTTTAAGAAGCAAAACAAGTCGACTAAAGTGGAGTTTTTTTTTAACTTGATTTCTCTTCCTTCCTTCTGAATGTCAGACACACACTTATATACCTTCACTTTTTCAAATTACCCAATTGGTTTTGATGCAGCCATTTCACATAAATAAAACCACTCATAAAATCATAAATAAAATCATTCCTAAGTATTTGAAGATTGTACTTTAAAGTTGCTGCTCCTAGGTCTGCCCACTGCGTTCTCATGGACTGTAAGCAACATTTCTTGAACACTAAGTTACTTTTGCTCTTTTCTCTACCAACCCC